>JBBDGP010000459.1:0-102500 GCA_037952835.1 Lithobates septentrionalis
TCTATCTATCCCTCCCCCCTCTCTCTATATATAGCCTTTTCTCTCTATCCCCCCCTCTCTCTCTCCCTCTCTCTCCATCCTTCTTGATCCCCCCTCTCTCTATCCCTCTTTATTCCTCTCTCTATTCCTCTCTCTCTCTCTGCATCCATCTCAATCCCTCTCTCTCTCTCCATTCCTCCCTCTCTCCATCCCCCCCCCTCGCTCCATCCCTCTCTCTGCATCTCTCCCTCTTTCTCTCTATCTTTCCCTTCCCCCTCTCTCTCTCTTCCTCCCTCCTCCCCCTCTCTCTATCCCTCACGCTCTCTCTCCCTCTCTCCATCCCTCTCTATCCCTCCCCGTCTCTCTCCATTGCTCTCTCTACCTCTCTATCGCCCCCCCCCTCTCCCTCTCTCTCATTGCACATGCTCTCTCTCTCTCCCTCCCTCTCTTTCCCTATCGCGCTCTCTCTCTCTATCCCTCTCTCTCTCTCTCTCTCTGCATCCCTCTCGATCCCTTCCTCTCTCTCTCACTCTCTCTCTCTCTCTCTCTCCATCCTTCTTGATCCCCCCCATCTCTCTATCCCTCTTTATTCCTCTCTCTCTCTCTGCATCCATCTCAATACCTCTCTCTCTCCATTCCTCCCTCTCTCCATCCCCCCCTCTCGCTCCATCCCTCTCTCTGCATCTCTCTCTCTCCCTCTCTCTAGCCTTTTCTATCTATCCCCCCCTCTCTATATATAGTCTTTTCTCTCTATCCCTCCCGCCTTTCTCTCTCTTTATATATATATATATATATATATATACACCTTTCTCTCTCCATCTCTCTCTCCATCCCTCTGTCTTTCTAGCTCTCTTCGCCTTTCCATCCCTCCTTTTATCACCCTCTATCGCTCTCTTCTTCTTCTCTTTTATTTTTTTTTCTATTCCCCGATCCAACTAGCCACAAGGTGGCACTCTGGTTCCACTTCTAAGTAATAATAGAATATATTTTATTTTCATCTGAGATTTTGCAGACAAGATATTCTGCTTCTTGGCTTGGAAAATAAAATACATAATTACTTTTGGAGTTACATCTTAATTAAGAAATTGAGCCCTAGTTAGGATGACAATGACACATTTCCTGACAATGGGGTTATTTCCTTTGAAGGCCAGGTCTCCGTCGCTGTGATAGGTCTGATCGTTATCCAATTGATTAGTGATTGAAATGTAATTAAGGGGACATGTTCTGACATTTATCCAGAAGTTTAAGCAAAGGCACTCGGAAAAGTCATTCTTCTGTCTAATTAAGTCCTTGTATGTTGCACGGAGCCTTTCACATGGCTGGACTTTTGAAAATAATCTTTTTTTTTTAAGTGACTGACTGGTTAAAGCTGGTCTCATAAATATAAATATATATATATGAATACAGTTGGGGAAATAAGTATTTGATCCCCTGCAGATTTTGTAAGTTTGCCCACTTACAAAGAAATGAAGGGTCTACAATTTTTATCATAGGTGTATTTTAACCACTTACCTACTGGACACTTGCACCCCCTTGCTGTCCAGACCATTTTTCAGCTTTCAGCGCTGGCGCACTTTGAATGACAATTGCACGGTCATGCTACACTGTACCCAGATTACATTTTTATAATTTTCTTCACACAAATAGAGCTTTCTTTTGGTGATATTTGATTACTGCTGGGTTTTTTATTTTTTACAAAACAAAAAACAAAAAAACAAACATTTTGAAAAAACATTTTTTTTTACTTACCGTAGTTTCTGTCAGTAAATTTTGTAACTAAGACATTTTCCTCCATCACTGATGGGCGCTGATGAGGCAGCACTGATAGGCTAAACTGGTGGGCATTGATGAGGTGGCACTTATGGGCACTGATGAGGCGGCACCTATGGGCACTGATGAGGAGGCACTAAAACGACACACTTTTGGGCACTGATAGGTGGCACTGATGAGTACTGATAGGCGGCACTGATGGACACTGTTAGGCGGCAAGGATAGGCTGTACTATTGGGCACAAATGGGCATTGATGGGTGGCACTAATGGGCGACACTAATGGGCATTGATGGACAGCAGTGAAGGGCATTGATGGGCGGCACTGATAGCCAGCACTGACTGTCATCACTAATGGGCGCTGGTTGGTGGTACTTGTGGGCACTGATTGCTGGCACTGGTGGGCATTGATTGGTGACACTGGTGGGCACTGATTGCTTGCACTGTTGGGCAATAGTGGGCACTGGTGAGGCTGTTGGCGCCTTATTATAATCAGGGCACTGATGATCAGTGCCCTGATTACATGTGTAGATGTCCCCCTGCGATGAAATGCCGCTGATCGGCTCTCCTTGCCACACACTCTGTCAGTGTGAGGCGAGGAGCATTGATTACTGGCATCTCTTGTGATTGGACACAGCCGATCATATGGTTAAAGAGCCACGGACCTAGCAAAACAGCGACACCGCAATTGCCGTGCTGCACGCCTCCGCAGGTGCGCGAGACCGGCCGCTCTGGGACTGGTTAAATGATAGAGGCAGAATATCAACCAAAAATCCAGAAAAAAAACACATAAAACAAATGCTATAAGTTAAGTTGCAGTTCAGTGAGTGAAATAGGTATTTGATACCCAAACAAAACATGACTTAGTACTTGGTGGAGAAACCCTTGTTGGCTATCACAGAGGTCAGACATTTCTTGTAGTTGGTGACCAGGTTTGCACACATCTCAGGAGGGATTTTGGTCCACTCTTCTTTACAGATCTTCTCTAAATCCTTAAGGTTTCTTGGCTGTCGCTTGGCAACTTGAAGTTTTAGCTCCTTCTATAAATTTTCTATAGGATTAAGGTCTGGAGACTGACTAGGTTACTCCATGGCCTTGGTGTGCTTCTTTTTGAGCCACTCCTTTGTTGCCTTGGCGGTATGTTTTGGGTCATTGTCCTGCTGGAAGACCCATCCATGACCCATCTTCAGTGTTCTGGCATAGAGAAGAAAGTTCTCATCCAATATTTTACAACGTCTTACCTCTGTGATAGCCAACAAGGGTTTCTCCACCAAGAACTAAGTCCATGTTTTGCTTGGGGATCAAATACTTATTTCACTCACTGAACTGCAACTTAATTTATATCATCTGTATCATGTGTTTTTTCTGGATTTTTGGTCGATATTCTGTCTCTATCATTTAAAATACACCTATGATAAAAAATTATAGATCCTTAATTACAAAATCTGCAGGGGATCAAATACTTATTTCCCCCGCTATATATATAGAACATTTTTCGCCTTCTAATCCTGTCTCATAAAGCACCCGAATAAAGGATTATTTTTAGTGATAATTCCATGCATATATTGTCCCATTTTTTCATTCTAAAATGTATTAAAGCTTACAGTCCATCAGATTGCAAAGAGTATAGTAGAAAAAGTGTTCCACACTGTGGTGAAAAAGTCAAAGTAGCTTTATTTCATCACAACAATCAAACAAGCCATGGGAATTTCTTAGTGCCCCCTTCATCAGGGTCAAAAGAATGATATAGATAGACATGTGCGGTTAGTTTCATTCCGAATTAATATTCAGACAAATTTTTTGTTATTCGGAGATTCGGATATATCGAATACCCGAATTACAATATAAACAAATTTTACCGAATGCTCCGAATAACTAAATAAAATTCGTCCGAATTTCGGAAATTCAGACTGAAATTCGAGTTGAATTTTACATCGAACTTCAGTCGAATTCTAACTGTACACTTATGGCTGAAATCAAAGACTGTGTGTGTTATTAGAGTACCATTTTCAAAACAATGCTGTTTTAGTTAAGCCAAAGGTGATTTAAAGAGTCATTGTAATCATTTGATGAAGATTTTTCTTCTGTTTGTTCACTTTGCCACATTCGAATCTAAGAAAAGAAAAAAAAATTGAAACTTTTCGATTCGACCGATTCCAAATTTATCGATTCGAACATTTAGAATCGAAAAAAAATTGGTAAATTCAAAGAAAAATTGAAAAATTTTGAATACAAATCAACCGAATTTAACTAAACTAAATAACTAGATTACCAATCAAAATTAAACAAAACAAAACACATTTTTTTCATCATGCACCCTTTTTAGATATAGGCCAGGGCTCAAAATTTCAAGTCCTGAGCTACTAGCCAGGCCTCAAGAGTTACTCGCCACCAGTTGCCCCACCCAACCCCTACCCTGCCCCGCCCCTGATACTGCCCCTAATCACGCCCTCATAAGTTATCTCGTGAAATTACACCTAAATGTTTTATGCAGAATTAACTTACAAAAATAAATATTAACAACAACTTTATCAGTTCCCCTCAGCACAGCCTCACCAGTGCCCAACAATGCAGGCTCACCTGTGCCCATCAATGCAGCGTGACCTGTGCCCATCATTGCAGCGTGACCTGTGCCCATCATTGCAGCCTCACTGTGCATTACAGCCTCACCGTGCCCCCCATTGCAGCCTCACCGTGCCCCCCATTGCAGCCTCACTGTGCCCCCCATTGCAGCCTCACTGTGCCCACCAGTGCAGGCTCACCGTGCCCAACATTGCAGCCTCACCGTGCCCCCATTGCAGACTCACTGTGCCCATACCTCCCAACATTTTGAGATGAGAATGAGGGACACCTACTAGCGAATGTATGTAGGCATAGGCCACACCCTGCCACGCCCCCTTAAAGGAGAATTAACCCCCAAAAAAAGGTTAATTAAATCCACAAGTGCTTTTTTTTACCACTAATATTCCTTTTTATATTGGCTTTAAAAATGTACAAATGCAGCAATTTAGAAATTGGATGAAAGGTTTAGCTCTGGGAAACACTTTTTGAAAGATAAAAACTTTTTTTTATTTACATCTATGTAGCTCAGCCCAAAATGAGGGACAAATGAGGAGTAAAGAGGGACAGAGGGACATTGCTCCAAATCTGGGACAGTCCCTCGAAATCAGGGACAGTTGGGAGCTATGACTGTGCCCCCATTGCAGACTCACTGTGCCCATTGCAGCCTCACTGTGCCCACATTGCAGCCTCACTGTGCCCCCATTGCAGACTCGCTGTGCCCCCATTGCAGACTCGCTGTGCTCAACATTGCAGCCTCACTGTGCCCCCATTGCAGCCTCAGTTTGCCCCAATTGCAGCCTCAGTGTGCCCCCATTGCAGACTCACTGTGCCCAACAATGCAGCCTCGCCAGGGTGGAGGACGAGAGAGGGCGGCCGGATCATGACTGGAGGAAGATGAGTGCCACGGGATCACGCTGTTACAGCTTACATTGAAATTGCCTCCGCTCTGCTCGCCGTCACACACAGCCCCGCCTCCTCCTAACCCCGCGCCTGTGATAGACACATTCCAGCATTGGACCCGCAATCTGTCTATCACAGGCGAGGGGTTAGGAGGAGGCGGGGCAGAGTAGAGGCAATATCACTGTAATCTGTTCCGGTGTGCTATACCGCTCGGTGATCTTGCAGCTCTCCTCTTCCTCCATGCTCTCTTCCACCGGGGCGATTGCTTTTGAACGGCTCCTGAGGCTCGCCCCCCCCCACTCCCAGGCAGCCCAGCTCCTCGCCAGCCCTCATTTTCCACTCGCAAAATGCGAGTAGGCGAGTGGAATATTTGAGGGCTGATATAGACCATAAACAAATATAATATAATTAAAAAATGATAAACAATCATACAAAGTATAATAGACAGCTGCCAAAAACACACTCAAAATAGTATTAAAATAAACAATCAGGGTAATATGATTAATACTCACAATAATACTGATATTCATTAATTATATGTTATTAGTATTATTGCTCTTTTAATTTATAAGGCACCTTGCAGACTGGACATTTTTGACTTTGCTCTTAGTGGCGTCTGGCTTTTTTTTTTTTTTTTCTGCTCCTAAACACCCCTGCATGTTAGTCTGTGTGTCCATGCACACATAGGAGTTTAGGGGAGTTTAGAGGAAGGGAAAAAAAACACACTGCCAGGAGTAGTGTCCTTTTGGCAGGAAAGACACTTGAAAGAAATATGATATGCACCAGCACTATGTTATGTGTGTAGTGTTACAAAAGAAACCAATTTCACTTAACATAGTCATAGACTGCTAGACACTTTGCTCAGGTGTAGCTAGAATCTTCAGGGCCCCTGTGCAAGATAACCTGCTATGGGTTACTGATGAGCAGCTGCAGTCATAAATGCACATAGATTATTGCATGAGCCAGTGAAGGAACTACCAGAGCTGGAAAGGTTGCACTTGCGATCGGGACCTGGCATTTCGCCACTGTCGGGGGGGGGCCCCAGGGGCGTTGCTAGCCCTGAGCTCTCATACAGCCCAGAGCCTGCACTGACAGTCCCCCCTCCCTCCTCCCTCCTCACTCGCACGGATGGGAGAGGAGAGAGCCAATCTGCTCCTTCTCCTCCCGCCCCTCTCTTCCTGTGTGCACCGTGGGAAGTGTGAAGCCCAGCAGCTGAATGATCAAATTCAGCTGCTTAGCTTCACACTTCCGGCAGTGCACACAGGAGGAGAGGGGTGGGAGAAGAAGGACATCAAGGAGCGGCACAGGGATCTGGGCATCGGGCAGCTACAGGGATCAGACAACAAGGAGCGGTGCAGGCATCCGGGCAGCTGCGGGGATTGGACATCAAGGAGCGGCATCGGGCAGCGGCTCCTTTGTCTGACTCTTCTCCTCCTTGCTGCCCTCCTCCCCTCCTCCTAGGCACCCAATAGGATCGCCTGGCCTTTCATCCAATTGGGTGACAGGTATCAGAGCCCCTCCCTGATTGGCCAGGAGGAAGATCACTGTATTCATTCGCTGTTGCGACACACCTGGGTGGGCTCCAGACGCAATACTCTGCCCCCCGAGCCCACCCTATTTTGAAGCCTATTAGAGCCTCTGGCTCTAATCAGGTGCTTCAAAAAACACACCCCCGCCCATCCCCGCCATAGGAATTCATGTGCCCAGCATCCTGAAAGGAACCGGGCGCATGGATAGGGAGGGCGGCGGCGCTGGATAGGGGGGGGGGGGGCGGCGCCCATGCGCCCACAAAGGACGGGCCACCCCTGGGCGGAAGTGATATCAGCTTGGGGGGAGGATCGCCTCTACATCTCCTCCAGCCCTGTGAGCACCACAAGTGGCCGTGGTTTTGGATTTGACATGAAAGATATATTATGTACTTTTAACATGTGAGTTGTGATTACATTTTTTTAATAAACTGCCCATTGCTGCACTTCCCTGTCCTTCTATACTGGTATCACACAGGAGCAGTGGGGGAATCCACATGAGATTCAGACAGGAATCACACCGCATTCCTGTTCAAAACGCATGTGATTCTTTGCAGTGCGATTTAAACCCATTCATTTTGTATGGGCTCAAATCGCACCGCAAAGGTATCGGTTTTGGGAATTGGGAACATTTGCATGGGTACTCGTGCAAGTACTCGGTATCGAGTACCCTGGTTTTAACTTAATTTTTAACATTCGGGGAGATTGTAAACCCTGTACCCTGCGCCAGGGTCAGATATCTACTTATTATACCTGTCATGATTTGTTTTTATTTTTCTCTATTTGTATTCATTTATATTTATTTCTTTATTCATTTGTTTATATAATTATTTTAGTCCTGATGGACTCTTAAAACACCAGAAAAGACATTGGATTGTTATGATGAGATAAACCTACTTGGAATCTTTACTAATGGTGTGGCGCACGTTTTGCTAGGTTGGAACTGTAATGTCCCGAGCATCAGAAATTGACATTCCAATTCCAAAATAGAAGTGTCATTCCTGGTGTTGGGAATGGCCAAATAGGGTGGCATCGGGCATTGAGAAGACTGAATTCACTGCAGTGCCATTACACTGCGGCAGGTTGGCTTGGCTGCGCGAATCGCCGTCATTGTACGTCGGGCGCGTACACGGTGATCTGTGGGCTTACGCCCATTCGCTAGCGGGGGGGGGCCAATCAGCTGGTCCGGCGGCCACCCGCGATCGCTCCACAGAGAGGCAGAACGGGGATCTGCCAGTGTAAACAAAGCAGATCCTCGTTCTGTAAGGGGAGTAGAGTGAGATTGTCTGTTTTTAGTGATTAGGAACAGCGATTTCTCTCTACTCCCTGTCAGTCCCATCGCCCCACACCAGGGTTGCCAACCGCCAGTAAATTTACTGACAGTTTGTAAAAATCAGTGATTTTTTTAACAACTGCCAGTAAATATCAGGGGCTGATCATTTCATGCTGTGTTGACTTTTTAAGTGTTAATCAAAGAAATTACTTTGTTATAGGTATTGTCAGTGTTTCCATACCATGTTTATACTATTCAAATATTCATTGTGTTAGTTTTCAATAGGAGTTCTGTAATTTCTCAGGTTGCCAGTAAAAAAAGTGCTCCGCCAGTAAATTTCTCATGTTTTGCCAGTAAAAAAATGCTGCGGGAGGTTGGCAACCCTGCCCCACACAGTTAGAAAACACCTCTCTAGGGAACATTTAACCCTTTGATTGCCCCTGCCAATGTCATTTATACAGTAATCAATGCATTTTTATAGCACTGATCGCTGTATAAAGGTCACTGGTCCCAAAAAAAGTGTCAAAAGTGTCCGATCTGTCTGCTGCAATGTCGCAGTCAAGCTACAAAACGCTGATCGCCGCCATTATTAGTAAAAAAAAAATAATAATAAAAATGCCTTAAAACTTTTGCGCAAACCAATCAATGTATGCTAATTGGGATTTTTTTTACCAAAAATTTGTAGAAGAATACATATTGTCCTAAACTGAGGAAGAAGAGAACTGAGATTTGTTTTTTTACAATTTTTTTGGGGGGGGGGAATTTATTATAGCAAAATGTAAAAAATATTGTTTTGGGTTTTTTTTTCAAAATTGTTGCTCTTTTTTTGTTTATAGCATAAAAAATTAAAACCGCAGAGGTGATCAAATACCACCAAAAGAAAGCTCTATTTGCGGAAAAAAATAACATCAATTTTGTTTGGGTACAACGTCACACGACAAGTGTCAGTTAAAGTGACGCAGTGCCGTATCGCAAAAAATGGACTGGTCAGGAAGTGGGTAAATCCTTCCCGGGCTGAAAAGAAAAAAAATGGATTCAGCCAAACACTGACCATGAGTGAAAGAAAAGTTTTTGTGTTATCATTCATATTCTCTGAAAAATGGCCAAGAAATCATAAATTCTGCCAGGGTATGTAAACTTATGAGCACAACTGTATCAGTAAGATTTAAAAAAAAATTAGGCATCTGGGGTAAATTTTAACATCTGTCAATCACACCAAACAACACGTATAGTGTATCTGGGGTGCATTTCTAATGTGCCTCTAACATGCGTTAAACACGCCAAACAACGCGCATTTACGCTATAGGTGTGTTGGTTAAAGTGGTGTTCTGGCCGAAATTTACTTTTTAAATAAAAATACCCCTATAATACACAAGCTTAATGTATTCTAGTAAAGTTAGTCTGTAAACTAAGGTCTGTTTTGTTAGTTTATAGCAGTAGTTTGTTATTTTATAAACTTACAGCAGGCCGTGGCCATCTTAAGTGTGGGCATCTGAAGCCAGACTGTATTTCTTCCTGGATCTCATCCTTGCAGATCTCGCACATGCTCAGTGCAGCACAAGCAGTGTAACAGGTTTCAGGTCAGGTTTCCATAGCAACAGCAGTGTCAGAGGAAGTTGCCACCCCTTCCCAGAAGGCATTGCAAACAGGAAATGATGCGATGGGCCACGGCCAGGGAGGAGGAAGTGAAAAATGAATACAGCAGATATACAGTAGGTGCTGAGAAAAAAAATAAAAAAATAACCAATTTGTTTACAGTGCACAGTTTAGTGAGGGATGCTGAAAAGTTGTAAAAGTGGGTGGAACTCCACTTTAAGCATCAGTACTGTTAGCAAGTGTGAACAAAGCCAAGGTTGCTGATTTTTTTCCATTGTCTAAAAAAACTTAAACAAAAAACAAAATAAATCTACAGTAAAAGGCATAAACTTATTTTTTTTTTTTTTTGTTAAATGAATGGGTTCCACTGTTTATCAATGATAAGGCTTTTACCAAGCTAGCCAGCTCTGTTTACCAAGCATTGGCTCCAGCTGCTGTCAATCACAGCCAGTGAGCCAATGAGATCAGAGTGGGATGGGGCCAAGCCGCAGCTCTGTGTCTGAATGTACACGCAGGGTAGCGGTTAGGGAGCGAGCCTGCTCGGATGCCTGCACAGCAAGCTGTTTGCTCTGGGGGGGGCACTTGGCAGAAAGGAGGGACCAGGAGCGCCCGCTGGGGACCCCAGAAGCAGAGGATCGGGGCTGCGCTGTTCAAAACCACTTCACAGAGCAGGTAAGTATAGCATTAAAAAAAAAAAAAAAACTTGCCTTTAATATAACTTTAATTGTATTGCTTGATAAAACATAAAATACAAATCCATAAAGGGAACCAACCCTTAAGTGCATTGGAAGCTAGACCTCCTTGGGCCAAACATAAATACAGCCAGCAGGGCAGCCTGTCTATGGGAACTCCATGAGGGTATTTATATATTCCCTTCATTGTGACACCACTTCCGCAGCAAGGCCAAAGTTAAAGCTTCCTAGTGGGGATGTAGGCTTTGCCCCCTTACCTGTGGGGTGAAGAGTGGGACCTGGCAACACCTCCCGACACGCCCTCACCTGCATCACATCTTTGTTGCCCACCTGCCATGTCACTCAAGTGGTGGCACCACCCTTGCTGTGCAACTGCTGCCATCTTGGCGACCAGTGGACAAACAAGGGCAGAAGCAGAGCCTCCGCCATCTTGGTGACTGACCAGCCTGGATCCAGGGATTTCTAATTTCCGATTGACCTCACACAGGCCAGATGGGGACCGCCAAAGGGCCAAATGTGGCCCGGGGGCCATAAGATGCCCAGGTCTGGCATAGACCTGGGCATCTTATGGCCCCCGGGCCACATTCAATCCCATTTCAATCTATGGGATTGAAATACCCAAACAGCAAATTCACTTTGCTCACCAACAAACCCCATTTTAATAGGTGGGATGGCGCTAAAGTTTTTTGTCTGAAGGTATACAAGCCTTGAAGCATGCAGGCTGATTTTTCTTATTTTCAGTTTTGGCCGAGTGTATCTTTAAGCCTGACCACTTTCAGCTGTATTAATAGAACTTAACCTTTATGTTATTTTTAGTGAGACTGAAAATGATATATACTATAATTCAGTTTAATTAGTTTATAAAAGGTCACTTACTGCCTCTGCCTAATCTCTGCAACTAATTTTAATTTCATGGACCAGTCCTCATCGTATCTTGGTAATATATGCATTAATCATTTGGTAATTGGCAACATCATTATAGTATACTTGTAAGTAATTCCTGGAAGGCATCAAAAGGAAAAGTCAGCGTGGCCGTGTTAATAAAGGGCTAAAGAGGGCATTTAACTCTGTCTTCAGTGTCTGATACAATGGATCTTGGATAGCTGAGCCTGTGAAGCATCTCTTATCTCAGGAACTTGGGTCCTTGGAAGACAAAAAGTCCCCTTGTTCTTCTGACAGCCTTTTCTGCTGTGTACTGAGGTGGGGGCAGGGCAGAAAAAAAAGGAGATGCTAGACACGTCCTGGGTACAGTGATCTTTTTTTTGTCATGTGTAGCCGGCCCAAAGTCTGGAACCATTTAATAAATGTCCCCGCTTTGAGAGCTACTAGCCAGCACTTTGTGCAGCCGGTGGCTCTAAATCCTGGCTGTCACTGAAAGCTGGTGTCCACACTGATGATGGAGAACCTATCAGAGTGACTCCCAAGTATGTGATGGTTATATCAGCAATGATATAATGATCACATGAAGCCTGGAGGATTCAGCTTTCACATAAACGGGGCTGTGCTGTGTGATAAATCTATGTATATTGCAGCACTGGATGGACAGAAATGCTTTGGCAGGTAAAACGGCTCCTATATACAGTGCCTTGAAAGTGTCCACATTTTGTCATCTTACAACCAAAAAACGTAAATGTGTTTTATTGAGATTTTATGTAATAAACCAACACAAAGTGGCACATAATTGTGAAGTGGAAGGAAAATGATAAATGGTTTTCAAAATGTTTTACAAATAAATATGTGAAAAGTGTGGGGGGGCATTTGTTTTCAGCCCCCTTTACTCTGATACCCCTAACTAAAATCTAGTGGAACTAATTGCCTTCACAAGTCACCTAATTAGTAAATAGAGTTCACCTGTGTGTACTTTAATCTCAGTATAAATACAGCTGTTCTGTGAAGTCCTCAGAGCATTTCTAGCGAACTTTAATGAACAAACAAATTGAAGGCCAGGGCACACACCAGACAGGTCAGGGATAAAGTTGTGGAGAAGTTTAAAGCAGGGTTAGGTTATAAAAAAATATCCCAAGCTTTGAACATCTCACGGAGCACTGTTCAATCCATCATCTGAAAATAGAAAGAATATGGCACAACTGCAAACCTACCAAGACATGGCCGTCCACCTAAACTGACAGGCCGGGCAAGGAGAACATTAATCAGAGAAGCAGCCAAGAGGCCCATGGTAACTCTGGAGGAGCTGCAGAGATCCACAGCTCAGGTGGGAGAATCTGTCCACAGGACTACTATTCTCAAGGACTTTAACTCTTAGGAAACATTTTTTTGATTGTGCAGTGGATGAGCCCAATGTGTCTGTAGACAGCTGTGACACAGGTGAGTCCCCTTCTTCACCCATACTATTCGTTGATAACTGTGCTCTACAGGATTTAACTGATTTGGCACATGAGTCAGATCCTTGTCCTCTAAATCCCACGGATGTACATATTGAAATCTCCAGGGGTAGATCAGATTTTTATCCGGTGGCGGCCAGAGGTAAGAATCTTGACTCATTCCAAAAACTGGTGGAGGGGGACTTGGTACACCTGGCTCACAGCTGCAACAGAAAGAAATTAACACAGGACAATCTGTCCGTCAAGGAGAGACAAGCCTTTAAGAGGCTCTCCGCAGACGACCAGATTGTCATCAGAAACGCAGATAAGGGGGGTATGGTGGCGGTTTTAGATGTAGAAGTCTACAAAAAAGAAGCTCTGCGTCAACTATCTGACACACACACATACCAGAAACTACCCTCCAACCCCACTATTGCTTTCAAAAACACGCTCTCCACACTCATAGATAGAGCCACACAAATGGGTATATTCACTCCTAGGGAGAAAGAATTTCTTATTCCAGAATGCCCCATAACACCAATATTCCACCACCTACCAAAGATCCACAAGGGGTTAAATCCCCTTACAGGTCGACCTATAGTGGCGGGGATAGGCTCTTTAAATGAACGCCTAGGAGAGTGGGTAGACTCTCATTTACAGCCAATAGCCACCAGTCTCCCTGGTTACATAAAAGATACAAACGATTTATTGAACAAACTGCAAGACATTAAATGGGAAGACAATTATAGATGGATCAGCTGTGATGTATCTAGTTTGTACTCTAGTATCCCACATCATCTGGGGATCCAGGCAGTCACTTATTTTCTTAGAAAAACAGGCAAACTCTCTTTGATTTTACAAGAGTTCATTGTACAAGCCCTGGAGTACCTTTTAACACACAATTTTTTTATGTTTGATGGGGACTATTTTCTCCAGAAATGCGGGGCCTCTATGGGAGCCAAATTTTCCCCCTCACTGGCCAATATTTATATGGGCTGGTGGGAGAGGTCCCGCATCTTTGGACCAAATAGTCCCCGCCGCAAAGATACGGTCTTTTTCTGTCGCTTTATAGACGACCTGTTATTTATTACATCAGATAGAGAAGCTAATTTGGATATCTGGCTGGCATATTTCAATGACAATTCATTAAACTTAAAATTTACGGGAAATCTGCAATCCAGATCCATAGAATTCCTTGATGTGCAACTGGTGGGGTCCGGTGATGCGATTCAATCCAGTCTGTACAGAAAACCTCTCAGTGGCAACACTCTACTTAGAGCTGACTCTGCACACCCTAAACACACCATCAGAGGCATTCCATATAGCCAGTTTTTAAGGTTAAAGCGCCTATGTAGCTCTCCTGATGCTTTTGAGGCTGAAGCCAAAAGCATGGCAAACAGGTTTAAAGCTCGTGGCTATAAAGAAACATCAATACAAAAAGCACTCAACACAGTAAGATCCATCCCAAGACCTTCACTTGTAAAGAAAAAACCAGCTAGAAACATTCAACAGAGAAGGGACATGTCCCCTAGAATCCCGGTATTCTCTACTCCATACAGCTCAGAATTTAATACAATCAAGAAAATTATCATGAAACACCTTCCAGTTTTGTATAATGACCCTATATATAGTAACATCCTTTCTAAAGGGATCAAGGTTTTATCCCGCAGAGCACCCACATTGGGACGTTCACTGTCTCCCAGTTTGTTCTCAACCAACCGAACAAAATCCAATTGGCTCAATTTCACAGGCAATTTCAAGTGTGGAATAAAAACTTGTAATTACTGCAGGTACATTAAAACGGGTCAACTCATAAAATCATGCAGCAATCAAAAAGAATTCTCGATCCCCGTGTTTATTAATTGCAACACCAAATTTGTGGTATATGTTATCACATGCACCAGTTGCCAGGTACAATATGTTGGACGCACAACACGGCGTCTCAGAGACAGGTTACATGATCACCTGTATAATATTGAGAAGGAGATCTTAACCAATGTATCAAAGCACTGGGTCTACACACACCACAAAGACACTTCCAGTTTAACTATTCAGGGCATTGAGAAAATCATCACACCGGTGAGAGGAGGTGACAGATTCCAGTTACTGTGCAAACGAGAAGTCCTTTGGATATTCTCGTTAGACACCAGGATCCCACGGGGGTTAAACTTTGAGTGGGACGTTTCACATTTCTATGAATAAAACAACATTGAAGCTATATCCCCGAGTAATACATCTGTAACCCTTTCCTCACAACTTTTTCCTTGATTACACATCCACATTCCTTTTTTGGTGGATGATGGAGCAAAAAAAAACATATAGGGACACATATCAATATATCAGTTCCCTTTTTTACACATATTCCCAGTAACCGATACATCTTATTGGGCTACACACACTCCAATCCATACGAGCAAATGACTAGTGATATGCATATATGTTTCCATTTAAAAGAAACAATTTACTATATCTTTTGCATTCACTGTCACTTGAATCTCGTTTCTAATTAGACATTATTGTTTGATGGTAGCTGCAGGTAGACCATAACACTAAAGCTGGCCATACACCATGCAATTTTCTTGTTCAATTCTCTTTGGATTTGCCTTCAGCTGTGTGGTAGAAGGGCCTGCCTGATTGCATGCAGGTTGGATGTTTGGGTTTGGCCCCCTATTGTATGGTTTTGGTGAATCTAGACCAGAGTTGCACGGGAGAATTGTATGATGTATGGCTAGCCTAACTTTGCACAAATGTTTTTTACCACATGTGTACATGGTTCATCACCTTCTTTGCAAAGTTCCCATGTGTTTTGAGTTGATTTAAGAGCTGTGGTCTTCAAAGAGGTAGATCAGTTGTTTATTTCACATAGTAATTGGTTTAGTGAGATTGTTAATTATCTATTGATATAAACACATATATTGGAAGAACCTGTCATATGGTCACTGCCAATATTATACTATGTATAGAAAGAATAGAGACAGGTGCATAAACACTGCATTTTGTCCCATTTTTATCTACCTCATATAGTTCTGCCCATACACTTGAAGACAACTCATCGAGAGATGTGATTGCTTCAAAGAAAGACGTTCAGCAACGTTAATGTTGTTACCTGATTGGGATTAATGCATCCCATACGGAGTGATGCAAGGTTTTAAATGAGCACTTTTGTGAAGCTGGAGTGGCGGGGTTATCAGAGAGTGATAAGTTTCACAATCCTTTATATGTTGCAAAGAATAATATTCACACATGTAGGAATTGAAGCAAAAGCATTTATTCACACATAGACTCCTGTAAATCAGGAGACTTTTGGTCGCATTATTGCGACAGGACGCCAGTTTTCTGCCCAGCTTCCAATTCACATATGTCACCACGTTTTTTGAAAGTTGAAATCATCGTGTATATACACATACACACACATATAAAGAATTGCTTTTCATCATTATTTTTATCTTTATGTCGTTAAAAATTTTTGCATATATTTATGCACCATACACACATATTTAGTCTTTTCTTGTAGACACTGATAGTGGTGTTGGATGCACATCTTTTTATCACATGCATATAGACCCAATTCCAATTCTCATCCTATACACCGTTTACATTATACCGCAGCCACCAGCTCACATAGTTTGCCCATACTTGCGCCTATCCGTATGATAATTTATACGTTTGAACGTCAAATTCCAGCACCCATCTCATTATTGTGGTTTTGAAAAATAACAAACATGTTTTTCAAAAACCTTGAATAGAATTTTTTATTATTTATATATGTTGACATTTGCCAATATGAATACATTTCATTTATATATTCATGTCTTCATTAGTGATTCCACTATAGGACGCACATCCAATCACATCTATGCCAAAAAGATCCCACACAGACTAACGATCAGCTGTTTCAAATCAGATAATCAATATGTAGTCATGTGGTAGATAAATTATGTGTATATAAGTGGTGATCACTTTCGTACAAACCAGCTATGAGTAAGCGCTCTATGGGAGCGTGAAACGCGTTAGCGGTTATGCTGCATTATCCCAACAAAGCCATGTACGGATTTTAATCATGTTATTACTTTTTCAATAAAGAGGATTTTATTTTTCACTTTTCCAATCCGGAGTGCGGCTGTCCAGATTTTTCCATCACACACATACCACAGGACTACTATTAGTCGTGCTCTCCACAAATCTGGCCTTTATGGAAGAGTGACAAGAAGAAAGACATTGGTGAAAGAAAGCACTCAGAAGTTTGCAGTTTGCGAGAAGCCATGTGGGGGACACAGCAAACATGTGGAAGAAGGTGCTCTGGTCAGATGAGACCAAAATTTAACTTTTTGGCCTAAAAGCAAAATGCTATGTGTGGTTGAAAACTAACACTGCACATCACCCTGAACACACCATCCCCACCGTGAAACATGGTGGTGGCAGCATCATGTTGTGGGGATGCTTTTCTTCAGCAGGGACAGAGAAGCCGGTTAGAGTTGATGTGAAGATGGATGGAGCCAAATACAGGGAAATCTTAGAAGAAAACCCGTTAGAGTCTGCAAAAGACTTGAGACTGGGGCGGAGGTTCACCTTCCAGCAGGACAACGACCCTAAACATACAGCCAGAGCTACAATGGAAGAGTTTATATCAAAGCATATTCATGTGTTAGAATGGCCCAGTCACAGTTCAGACCTAAATCCAATTAAGAATCTGTGGCAAGACTTGAAAATTGCTGTTCACAGATGGTCTCCATCCAATCTGACAGAGCTTGTGCTACTTTGCAAAGAAGAATGGGTAAATATATCCTCTGTAGATGTGCAAAGCTGGTAGAGACATCTCCAAAAAGACTTGCAGCTGTAATTGAAGTGAAAGGCGGTTCTACAAGACTTTTGGTTGTAACATGACAAAATGTGGAAGATTTCAAGGGGTATGAATACTTTTTCAAGGCACTGTATGAATTTCATCTGCAAATTTGGCTCTTTGACTGGAGTACAGCTTTGACACAGAATGTATTCGATATCTTGTTCTTTATTGAACTATTATAGCACCGGAACGTTTTTGCGACAGCTTTCTCCTAGCGAAGACCTTGAAATTCTTACTTTCAATTCTGAACATATTTGTGAATGATTTTCAAGGGAACCAAATTATTTCATTTCTAATACAATTTTAGCACTTTACTGCTAAAAACACAAGTCATACAAAATTTGAACAATGCTTTTAAAATCGTATTTCAATAAACGCAATTCACTGAGCGGTTGGCGTCAGCGGCTGACGCGGCAATGACGCGGTCGGAAAGTTTATAACGTTATACGATGCATCATTAGATGGAAAGTTATTTTATTTCGAGAAAAGTGCCCAGGACATGGCATGGAGTCACACGGTGGTCATGGAGTAATCAAGGTCTGGAGAGTTGTTAACATCATTAGCTGGAAGGAACAGACTGTGCCGCGGGCAAAACCGCAGGCAATCGCAGCTTTGATATTTTGAGCCCGTATTGATTAACCTTCCGCCAGCAGAGAAGGAGCTATTTACAGTAGAACAGGGAGTAACGAGCGAATGGGCTCACACGTTACAGTAGTTCACTCGCTGTTCGTTAGAACGCTTTTTTTCCAAGCAAGTTCGTTTTTTTTTTTTTTTATGCGCTTCAAACCTAGAATCGTATATTTGGGAGAGGCACTCTAGGTGCAAAGATAATATGTGAATTTTACTGCGATCACCAACAACCTCCTATTCCTAACACCAATTTTAACATTCCAAACATTTGCCGAAAGTTCTACTTTAAGCGTTTGCCGAAAGTATAACTTGCATATACGGCGCGCTCCTGTGCCAGATCACATACTGGGTACGTATGGGGCATGTGCTGCCGGCAACCCGGCTGTGCTGTGATTATACACAGCAGATGCCGATCAGTGGGGTGCCGGCCAATAGATGACTGCTTACACCCGCCAGTCGTCAGGAAGACACACAGGACAGAGCCCTGCCTATGTCAGCGGGGAAGTCATTGATTTTCTTTCCCGCAAAGCAGGGAAGCATCTATTACTTCCCTTAGTAAAAGCACCACACACAGTACACCAAAACACTGGCTATGTACACATTTAACCTTTTGATCGCCTGAGGTGTTTAACCCCCTTCCCAGCCAGTTAGTACAGTGACAGTGCATACTTTTAGCACTGATCACTAGACATGTGCACTGCCAGAAAAATGTGTTCGTTTTTGTTTCATTTGTTTGGATTTTTTTTTGTTTTTTTGTTTTTCTGGTCATTCGTTATGATCGAAATTCGTATATTTGTAAATTCATAAATTCGTAAATTCATAAATCCGAAATTTGTAAATTCAAAAATTTGTAAATTTGAACATTCGTGAATCCGTAAATTTGAAAATTCGTGAATCCGTAAATTTGAAGATTCGAGAATACAAAATCCGGAAAATATAAATAATAACTAACTATTAAATTATAGGTATTGGAATTACCTTTCAAATTTGGCTGTTAGTGAACGTAACAAATACGAATTTATCCGAAGTTACGAATTATCCAAAATAACGAATGCTGCATCTAAACAAATTGAACGGAACTAATTAATAAATAATAATAATATTTTTTATTATTATTATTGTTATTTATTATTATTCATTCACTGTTTCACATGTTTCACATGTTTCATTCATTTAGATACGGCATTCGTTATTTCGGAAAATTCGTAACTTCGGATAAATTCATATTTGTTACGTTCACTAATAGCCAAATTTGAAATGAAATTCCAATACTGTACCTATAATTTAATAGTTAATCATAGTTAAGTTATTGTTAGTTAGTTATTATTTCAGATTTTCAGATCTTCGAATTTCCGAATTTTCGAAATTTCTAAAATTTGAAAATTTGAAAATTCGTAAATTTGAAAATTCGGAATTTCGAATTTAACAAATTTTTGACTTTCCAAATTTTCGATTTTTCGGATTTTTGAATTTTCGGATTTTCGAATTTCCCGGATTTTCAAATTTTGTAAAGTCGTAAATTCAGAAATTGAAAAATTTGAAATACGGAAATTTGAAAATTCGTAAATTTGTGAATTCAGATTTTTCGAATATTCAAATTTACAAATATTCAGAAAAATTTTTTAAACGGGTTTTCGTTAATTTGTTAAAAAAGGTAATTCGGAACGAGACGAATTTCAAATGTCTACTGATCACTGTATTAGTGTCACTGGTTCCCAGATTGTCTGCCGCAATATCACAGTCCTGCTATAAGTCGCTGATTGCTGCCATTATTTGTAACATAAATAAATAAAATTTCCAGTATATTTCCCATCGTTTTGTAGACACTTTAACTTTTGTGCGAATAATTATAAAATTGAATCATCAAATAATAAATCAATATATGCTAATTGGAATTTTTTTTACCAAAGATATGTAGCAGAATACCTAAATTTATGAAGAAATTCGTTTTTTTTTAAAATTTTGTTTGATAGCAGAAATTAAAATATATTGTTTTGTTTTTTTCAAAATTGTTGTTAATTTTTTGTTTATAGCGCAAAAAATAAAACAACGCAGTGTTGATCAAATACCACCCAAAGAAAGTTCTATTTGTGGGAAGAAAAGGATGTAAATTTTATTTGGTTACAGTGTTGCATGACCGCGCAATTGTCAGTAGCACGGTGCCATAAGGCAAAAAATAAATCTTCCGGAGGTCAAGTGGTTAAGCAATACATTCATCAACAAAAACAGTAAATTACATGGAGTCTTAGCACTCTGCTCTCTCCCCTCTTCCTGTGCACTTGATGTTTGTTTGCATTAGAGATCAGAATGCAAGAAGGCTACCAGGTCAATGCTGGGGTGGGGAAGAAACAAAATGATGTAGATAGAGAAAATAAAAGTTCAAATGTTTCTGCTGTAAACATTGAGGATGAATTACCTAAAAGTGCTTGCAGCTATAGAGGTCATTGATGGACTAATATATTTATTTATTCTGTAAAATGTAATTTTTATTAGTTTAACCACTTCCATACCGGGCACTTTCACCCCCTTCCTGCCCAGGCCAATTTTCAGCTTTCAGTGCTGTCACTCTTTGAATGACAATTGCGCAGGCATGCAACACTCTACCCATATGAAATTTGTATCTTTTTGTTCACACAGCTAGAGCTTTCTTTTGGTGGTATTTATTCATCACTTTTTATTTTTTGCTAAATAAACGAAAAAAGACAGAACAAAAAAAAAAAAAAATCTTTCTACATCCTCATTTCATCTAATTTCTTGTGGCCCAAAAATGTCAGGACAGTATAGCTATCCCCCAAATGACCCATTTTTGAACAGTCCAAGGTATGTAAGAGGCATAGAGAAAGTATCACCGCTCCAGGTGGGTCAGATAAGGGTAAAACCCCTCTCCTCCAGTTAGAAGCCCAGGTGCTGGCAATGCATATAGCAACTGGACATCGAAAGAAGTTCTGGACAGCCGCACTCCAAAAAAATGTATTTTGCCTTTTATTCAAAAAAGTGTCATCTAAAATACAGGTCACAGCAGAGCGGAACAAAGCTTACGCGTTTCACACTACAAACAGTGCTTAATCATAGCTCATCACAGCTATGATTAAGCACTGTTTGTAGTGTGAAACGCGTAAGTTTGTTCCGCTCTGCTGTGACCTGTATTTTAGATGACACTTTCTTGAATAAAAGGCAAAATATATTTTTATGTAAGAGGCATAAGGAGTATTTTTTTTTTTTTTAATACACTGTGACCGGTGCAGTACAGCGTCATCATATAACTGGTGTGGTGGTGATCAGGGACACTAACTGGTGAATGGCTGAAAAAATTATTAGTAATTAAGTAATTTTTTTTTTTCAATTTTTTTTTTTCAGATTTTTTTTAACACACTGTGACCAGAGCAATATATTTTTTTTTAGGTTTGCTAATAGCAGTGAATTTCATGCTATAAGCAAGCATTTTACTGAATGAGCTCGATTCATTCAGTTTTTTTTTTTTTTTTTTTTTTGTGGTTAGCTGTGATTGGCCATAGCTAATCACATGGTACAGATGGACTGTGATTGGCTCTGTCTGTACCATGTGATCACTGTGACCAATCACAGCTAACAACACAATTGTACACAATGAATGGCATGAAAGGAAGCCATTCGTTGTTTACAATTATCATGTGATCTGCTGCGATTGGTCACAGCGATCACATGGTACCAGCAGCGAGCCCAATGGACACAGCCAGTGAGGCGCAATCCGGGAAAACGTTGTATGAAGTTCATCCTGATTAATGAAAAGGCCCACTTGGCCTATAGCAAAATGATGGAACTGGCTAAGAATATAGGGGAAAGAAAATACAATATGTTATGCTTAAATTAAGTTAAAATCACAAAATTCTGTACATACCACCTCATTAAAAGTTTATAGTTGGATTCAGGGGCAGCAGCATTGATGGAACAATGGGCTGTGGTGTGCCAGATATGACCCCAATCTTTTTCTTCTATGGGTTCACCTACAGGACAGGAAATGAAGGGAAATCTCTCTAATGAGACACAGATGGTAAAAAAAAAAAAAAAAGAAAAATGGACAGTGGTCTTAAACCCCTCCTAGTCCATTCAAAATAAAAAGTGTTGGCTTTGGATAAATGTTAAAGCTAATTTACAGCTTGTTAAGAATCTGTATATATTGTAATGTCCAGAGCTTGGACACATTTCTGCTCCAAGTGTCACAACATACACCACTAAATATTGTTTGTACAATGAGGAGAGACTAAAATACTGGTTTTATAGAACATATTTTGGGGGATTGCCTGTTGCACGGGTTGCTTTTACTAATAATAAAAAATAAATTCACATGAGGTGCCTAAACTAAGGTTACTGGGCTTTCAAAACACAATCCAGGGACCATGTCTACAAAACCACACCCTCATTTGTAGCCACCCCCAAAAGGTCATGCCCCCCCCCCCCCCCCATTGTTTAACATGCCCTGAAATATTGGTCACAAACTTTTGGGGCAGGAGGTGGGTTTTTAGAGGTACAGTATAAAGATAAAATATGTTGGGCCCTGCAGTGAATTTTGAATGTAGCCACGTTACGTTAAGAGCCCTTTCACACTGGGGCGGGGGGCGGCGTTGGCGGTAAAACGCTGCTATTATTAGCGGCGTTTTACCGTTGGTATGCGGCCGCTAGCGGGGCAGTTTTACCCCCCGCTAGCGGCCGAGAAAGGGTTAAATACCACCTCAAAGCGCCTCTGCAGAGGCGCTTTGCCGGCGGTATAGCTGCGCCGTCCCATTGATTTCAATGGGCAGGAGCGGTAAAGGAGCGGTATACACACCGCTCCTTCACCGCTCTGAAGATGCTGCTGGCAGGACTTTTTTTACCGTCCTGCCAGCGCATCGCTCCAGTGTGAAAGCCCTCGGGGCTTTCACACTGGAATTAAGGCAGCGGCACTTTCGGGTCGGTTTGCAGGCGCTATTATTAGCGCAATAGCGCCTGCAAACCGCCCCAGTGTGAAAGGGCTCTTACAGTGGTCGAGGGCTTAAAAGGGCTTGTTTAAATAAAACCTGAACCTATGCTGCTTTGGATCAAGAGAGGGTAAAGCGCAGAGCGCAGAATTAAGTAACACACAGAGTTCAGAGGTCAGGATTAAGTAACACAGAGAGACCAGTGATCAAGTTAAAAAATGTGCACACTTCTGGGGTCAGGATTACGTAATGCACAAGGTCCAGGAGTCAGGATTAAGTAACGCACAGACTTCAGGGGGTCAGAATCAGGTGTGAAGATTAAGTAATGCACATAGCTTAGGGGTCAGGAGTATGGAACGCACAGAGGTCAGGGGTTAGGATTAAGTAATGCACAGAGTTTAAGGGGCGGAGTTATGTAACACAGAGTTCAAGGGTCAGTGTTAAGGAGCACAGAGATTTCAGAGGTCAGGATTTCTTAATGCACAGAGTTTAGGAGTCAGGGTTAGGTAACGCTCAGGCTCCATGCACACTGGAGCTGATAAACTGCAGTTTATTGGCGTTTGGGCGTTTTTTTTAAAAGCCCATAAACGCCACTCTATGTTATCCTATGTGTCCATGCACACATGGACGTTTTTTAGCTTTAATGAGCAGTGGAGTTTATGGGCTTTTTTCTGAACGCCAGAAATTCGCGTTCAAAGTGCCGTTTTTCACCGCTAAAAAAAGCCAAACGCCGATAAACGCTCATAAATGCTCATAAACACTCATAAACGCACGTTAATTAGCTTTCGGCGTTCTTTTTTTTCAATGCATTGTGGGAGTTTGGAATGCATTGTGGGATTTTTGGAGTGTCCTCTGTGTATTTTTATTAAAAACGCCCATAAATGCTAACACTAAAAAACGCTCATAAACGTTAGTACAAAACGCTGTTAAAAGCACGTTTTTCAACCAGTGTTTTCTGCCAGCAATCTGGCGTCCAGAAAAAGCTTTTTTGAGCTTCAGTGTGCGTGGAGCCTCAGGGGTCAGGATTAGGTAATGCTCAGGGGTCAGGATTAGGTAATGCTCAGGGGTCAGGATTAGGTAATGCTCAGGGGTCAGGATTAGGTAACGCACAGGGGTCAGAATTAGGTAACGCACAGGGGTCAGGATTAGGTAACGCACAGGGGTCAGGATTAGGTAACGCATAGGGGTCAGGATTAGGTAACGCTCAGGGGTCAGGGTTAGGTAATGCTCAGGGGTCAGGGTTAGGTAACGCTCAGGGGTCAGGATTAGGTAACGCTCAGGGGTCAGGATTAGGTAACGCTCAGGGGTCAGGATTAGGTAATGCTCAGGGGTCAGGGTTAGGTAACGCTCAGGGGTCAGGATTAGGTAACGCATAGGGGTCAGGATTAGGTAACGCTCAGGGGTCAGGATTAGGTACCGCTCAGGGGTCAGGATTAGGTAACGCTCAGGGGTCAGGATTAGGCAACGCTCAGGGGTCAGGATTAGGCAACGCTCAGGGGTCAGGATTAGGTAATGCTCAGGGGTTAGGATTAGGCAACGAACAGGGGTCAGGATTAGGCAACGCACAGGGGTCAGGGTTAGGTAATGCTCAGGGGTCAGGATTAGGTAACGCTCAGGGGTCAGAATTAGGTAACGCACAGGGGTCAGGATTAGGTAACGCACAGGGGTCAGGATTAGGTAACGCACAGGGGTCAGGATTAGGTAACGCTCAGGGGTCAGGATTAGGTAACGCACAGGGGTCAGAATTAGGTAACGCACAGGGGTCAGAATTAGGTAACGCACAGGGGTCAGAATTAGGTAACGCACAGGGGTCAGGATTAGGTAACGCACAGGGGTCAGAATTAGGTAACGCTCAGGGGTCAGAATTAGGTAACGCTCAGGAGTCAGGATTAGGTAACGCACAGGGGTCAGAATTAGGTAACGCACAGGGGTCAGAATTGGGTAACGCTCAGGGGTCAGGGTTAGGTAACGCATAGGGGTCAGCATTAGGTAACGCTCAGGGGTCAGGATTAGGTAACGCTCAGGGGTCAGGATTAGGTAACACTCAGGGGTCAGGATTAGGTAACGCTCAGGGGTCAGGATTAGGTAACGCTCAGGGGTCAGGATTAGGTAACGCATAGGGGTCAGGATTAGGTAACGCTCAGGGGTCAGGATTAGGTAACGCCCAGGGGTCAGAATTAGGTAACGCACAGAGTTCAGGATTAGGTAACGCTCAGGGGTCAGGATTAGGTAACGCTCAGGGGTCAGGGTTAGGTAACGCTCAAGGGTCAGGGTTAGGTAACGCTCAGAGGTCAGGATTAGGTAACGCACAGGGGTCAGGATTAGGTAACGCACAGGGGTCAGGATTAGGTAACGCACAGGGGTCAGGATTAGGTAACGCACAGGGGTCAGGATTAGGTAACGCACAGGGGTCAGGATTAGGTAACGCATAGGAGTCAGGATTAGGTAACGCTCAGGGGTCAGGGTTAGGTAACGATCAGGGGTCAGGATTAGGTAACGCATAGGGGTCAGGATTTGGTAACGCTCAGGGGTCAGGATTAGGTAACGCACAGAGTTCAGGATTAGGTAACTCTCAGGGGTCAGGATTAGGTAACGCTCAGGGGTCAGGATTAGTCAACGCTCAGGGGTCAGGATTAGGCAATGCTCAGGGGTCAGGATTAGGCAACGCTCAGGGGTCAGGATTAGGCAACGCTCAGGGGTCAGGATTAGGCAACGCTCAGGGGTCAGGATTAGGCAACGCTCAGGGGTCAGGATTAGGCAACGCTCAGGGGTCAGGATTAGGCAACGCTAAGGGGTCCGGATTAGGCAACCCACAGAGTTCAGGATTAGGCAATGCTCAGGGGTTAGGATTAGGCAACGCTCAGGGGTCAGGATTAGGTAACGCACAGGGGTCAGGATTAGGTAACGCTCAGGGGTCAGGATTAGGTAACGCTCAGGGGTCAGGATTAGGTAACGCTCAGGGGTCAGAATTAGGTAACGCTCAGGGGTCAGAATTAGGTAACGCTCAGGGGTCAGAATTAGGTAACGCTCAGGGGTCAGAATTAGGTAACGCACAGGGGTCAGGATTAGGTAACGCTCAGGGGTCAGGATTAGGTAATGCACAGGGGTCAGAATTAGGTAACGCACAGGGGTCAGGATTAGGTAACGCACAGGGGTCAGAATTAGGTAACGCTCAGGGGTCAGGATTAGGTAACGCTCAGGGGTCAGGATTAGGTAACGCTCAGGGGTCAGGATTAGGTAACGCTCAGGGGTCAGGATTAGGTAACGCACAGGGGTCAGAATTAGGTAACGCACGAGTCAGGATTAGGTAACGCATAGGGGTCAGGATTAGGTAACGCACAGGGGTCAGGATTAGGTAACGCTCAGGGGTCAGAATTAGGTAACGCTCAGGGGTCAGGATTAGGTAACGCACAGGGGTCAGAATTAGGTAAGGCACAGGGGTCAGAATTGGGTAACGCTCAGCTGTCAGGGTTAGGTAACGCATAGGGGTCAGCATTAGGTAACGCTCAGGGGTCAGGATTAGGTAACGCTCAGGGGTCAGGATTAGGTAACGCTCAGGGGTCAGGATTAGGTAACGCTCAGGGGTCAGGATTAGGTAACGCATAGGGGTCAGGATTAGGTAACGCTCAGGGGTCAGGATTAGGTAACGCACAGGGGTCATAATTAGGTAACGCACAGAGTTCAGGATTAGGTAACGGTCAGGATTAGGTAACGCTCAGGGGTCAGGGTTAGGCAACGCTCAGGGGTCAGGATTAGGCAACGCTCAGGGGTCAGGATTAGGCAACGCTCAGGGGTCAGGATTAGGTAATGCTCAGGGGTTAGGATTAGGCAACGCTCAGGGGTTAGGATTAGGCAACGAACAGGGGTCAGGATTAGGAAACGCACAGGGGTCAGGATTAGGCAATGCTCAGGGGTCAGGATTAGGCAACGCTCAGGGGTCAGGATTAGGCAACGCTAAGGGGTCCTGATTAGGCAACCAACAGAGTTCAGGATTAGGCAACGCTCAGGGGTTAGGATTAGGCAACGCTCAGGGGTCAGGATTAGGTAACGCACAGGGGTCAGGATTAGGTAACGCTCAGGGGTCAGGATTAGGTAACGCTCAGGGGTCAGGATTAGGTAACGCTCAGGGGTCAGAATTAGGTAACGCTCAGGGGTCAGAATTAGGTAACGCTCAGGGGTCAGAATTAGGTAACGCTCAGGGGTCAGAATTAGGTAACGCACAGGGGTCAGGATTAGGTAACGCACAGGGGTCAGGATTAGGTAACGCACAGGGGTCAGGATTAGGTAATGCACAGGGGTCAGAATTAGGTAACGCACAGGGGTCAGGATTAGGTAACGCACAGGGGTCAGAATTAGGTAACGCTCAGGGGTCAGGATTAGGTAACGCTCAGGGGTCAGGATTAGGTAACGCTCAGGGGTCAGGATTAGGTAACGCACAGGGGTCAGAATTAGGTAACGCACGAGTCAGGATTAGGTAACGCATAGGGGTCAGGATTAGGTAACGCACAGGGGTCAGGATTAGGTAACGCACAGGGGTCAGAATTGGGTAACGCTCAGGGGTCAGAATTAGGTAACGCTCAGGGGTCAGGATTAGGTAACGCTCAGGGGTCAGGATTAGGTAACGCACAGGGGTCAGAATAAGGTAACGCACAGGGGTCAGGATTAGGTAACGTATAGGGGTCAGGATTAGGTAACGCTCAGGGGTCAGGGTTTGGTAATGCTCAGGGGTCAGGATTAGGTAACGCTCAGGGGTCAGGATTAGGTAACGCTCAGGGGTCAGGATTAGGTAACGCTCAGGGGTCAGAATTAGGTAACGCTCAGGGGTCAGAATTAGGTAACTCACAGGGGTCAGAATTAGGTAACTCACAGGGGTCAGGATTAGGTAACTCACAGGGGTCAGGATTAGGTAATGCACAGGGGTCAGAATTAGGTAACGCACAGGGGTCAGGATTAGGTAACGCACAGGGGTCAGAATTAGGTAACGCTAAGGGGTCAGGATTAGGTAACGCTCAGGGGTTAGGATTAGGTAACGCACAGGGGTCAGAATTAGGTAACGCACGAGTCAGGATTAGGTAACGCATAGGGGTCAGGATTAGGTAACGCACAGGGGTCAGGATTAGGTAACGCACAGGGGTCAGGATTAGGTAACGCACAGGGGTCAGGATTAGGTAACGCACAGGGGTCAGGATTAGGTAACGTATAGGGGTCAGGATTAGGTAATGCTCAGGGGTCAGGGTTTGGTAATGCTCAGGGGTCAGGGTTTGGTAATGCTCAGGGGTCAGGATTAGGTAACGCTCAGGGGTCAGGATTAGGTAACGCACAGGGGTCAGAATAAGGTAACGCACAGGGGTCAGGATTAGGTAACGTATAGGGGTCAGGATTAGGTAATGCTCAGGGGTCAGGGTTTGGTAATGCTCAGGGGTCAGGGTTTGGTAATGCTCAGGGGTCAGGATTAGGTAACGCTCAGGGGTCAGGATTAGGTAACGCTCAGGGGTCAGGATTAGGTAACGCTCAGGGGTCAGGATTAGGTAACGCTCAGGGGTCAGGATTAGGTAACGCTCAGGGGTCAGGATTAGGCAACGCTCAGGGGTCAGGATTAGGTAACGCTCAGGGGTCAGGATTAGGTAACGCTCAGGGGTCAGGATTAGGTAACTCTCAGGGGTCAGAATTAGGTAACGCTCAGGGGTCAGGATTAGGTAACGCACAGAGTTCAGGATTATGTAACGCTCAGGGGTCAGGATTAGGTAACGCTCAGGGGTCAGGATTAGGTAACGCTCAGGGGTCAGGATTAGGTAACGCTCAGGGGTCAGGATTAGGTAACGCTCAGGGGTCAGGATTAGGTAACGCTCAGGGGTCAGGATAAGGTATCGCACAGAGTTCAGGAGTCAGGATTAAAGTGGAGCTCCAGTCATATTTGTAAAAATTAAAAGTTAGCAGCTACAAAAACTGTAGCTGCTGACTTTTAGGCTACCTTCACACTGAACACTGCCCCACAATAGCGGTAAAGCGCCGATCGTTTTAGCGGCGCTTTACCGACACTGTGCTGGCAGGAGCGGGGCGCTTTTTACACCAGAGAAGGGGTTAACAAGGGGTTAAAAGCGCCCGAAAATCACCGCTGCCCCAAAAACGCTGTTTGCGGGACTTTTTTTCCCATCCTGCAAACGCACCACCCCAGTGTGAAAGCACTCGGCTTTCACACTGAGGAGGCTTTAGAGGCGCTTTACAGGCACAATTTTTAGCGCTAAAACGCCTGAAAAGCGCCTCGGTGCGAAAGGAGTCTTAATAAACAGATACTCACCTGTCCCAGGTTCAAGTTCCGCTTTAATTAGCACACAGAGTTCAAGGGTTAGGATTAAGTGATGCACAAAGTTCAGGGGTCATCGTTGTGCAGTTACTCAAAGATTGCAGCTTTTGTATGTATTCCTTAGGGCCCGGCATAATTTTGAGAGCAAGGTAGACTGTAAAATTTGCAGTGCATGAGCTCCAACGGATCATATTGTGCAGGCAACAATCCAAAATGGCACAGCTTTGGCCATCTGCATGTGTGCAGCAGCATGAATGGGTATGCACACAGAGAATCCACTATCGGCGCCATTTTTTAAATGAGGCTTGTGCAGTGTGGTGAGTTGAAGCCCATGCAATGTAAAGTTTACGGGATAGACTCCCATGGACAAATCTGGGAATGCCCGTTAGAACAGCAAAAGATGACTGCTCATCGTTCAATGGGTGACTATACTTTGCACATTGCCTTATGAAACAAACCAGCAGTTCACAAACATCAAATCATGTCATTGCTTTCATTGTCTGTCCATTACATTGTGTTGTGTTTCACTGCCATCCTAACAACTTCTCCTTCACTTTTCAGTAAAGTCATTATTAGCGATACATTCTTTGGATCAAGCATCAAAAGAAAACTTAGGTATATGTGTACTGATTGCACATTGTCATTCATTGCATGCTTGCCTTTGCTTGCTCCTTTATGTGTAGTTGCATCACTTAGTTAATAGACCACAACTCAGCACGGCCACAATACTGAAAACGGTTTGGGGCTCTGGTGACGTATGTGTGGTATTGAAGTAGTACGCTTGCAACTAGATTCTTTTTTTTAAAGACATTTAAAGCATTGTCTCCATATTTAAAGTTTACCTATAGAGAAAATGAAATAGTGGAACATCTGGACTGGGTAACTGATGGCATTAGCTGTCAGCACATACAGTACATCTTACCTTAAAGCTGAACTCAAGAAAACCTGAAAATTGTCCCTTGCATTGTGGCTGCTCGTTTAGCCTAGGGCAGGGGTCTCCAAACTTTTCAGTACAAGGGCAGCATCATATATTTTACAATTAATCGTGGGCCAAAAAATAAACGAATTAGGGTCCCCATCGGAGTACTCCCTTACATCAGGGTACCCATCGGATTTCCCTCCTATATCAGAAGCGGAGACCATAGGTAGACCTTAATTCTCAATCACTGCACACTGAGGAAATGCGCCTGACCCTAGCTGAGGGGTGCAAAAAAAGAAACCTTGTAGCAGACCAGTTGTGGCCTGTGGGCCATAGTTTGGAGACCCCTGGTCTAGGGAATAGTAAAAGCTGCTTTACTTGATCTTCTGCTCCCCACCAGCAGATGGGTGTTCCTTAATGCTCCAGCAATGGAGCCCTCACATCCAAAGCACCAGTACCTTGCTTTGGTCTTGATGACACCAGTACCTTAGACCATGGGAGCATGGGGAAGAAGATGCTGCAAGGACCCATTTAGTAGCCTACAGGAGCCGAGAATCATTGAATAAAACTACTTTTCATGTTCCCCTAGACCTAGACGAGCAGTCAACCCTTGAAGTGGTGGGTACAGCTCCACTGCATAGGAGAATGTTTTTTACGTTTCCTGGAGTTCAGCTTTAACTTTTGTTATCCCAGAGCCATTTGGAAATGGCTTCTATTCAAAAGTGACTGATGGTTGTTATTTGTATATATACCCATCCAGAGTGTGGCCATGCCTAGTTGTACTGATTGAACACTCAGCCCAAGCATTCATTGTGGAATGGAGGTGGAACCTGCCTATTCTCCTGCCATGTGTTTAGTCCAACGCCAACCAATGTGGTGCTTTGTGCCCCACCAATATTCAGCTGCTTAATTAATTGAATGTAAGCTCCCAATATTTTAGAACAGGCAAGTCTGTTCACAGCTTTAAAAGAACCCCACTGATTTGGCATTTGTAATTATATACATCTGTCCTCCTAATTTTATTAAGATCACTTTATTGGTTTAGGACATAGCAAACACATTTTTTTTGGGGCGGGGGGGGGGGGGGGGGTTGGGGCTTCCTCCTTTTAATGGATTTGGCAGTTTTATATCTTTTGGTTGTGGGCACTGCAGTCTGTGCCCTAATATGATAATAATGTTTTGTAACGCTACCAAAACACTGAAGAAGGGAGAGCCCCCACCTCCAGAAACATGTTGGCTATATTGTTTGTTAGACACTAATAAAGTGATCATTGTATTTTTAAACCAACTGGAGTTTTGAAGACTTTCTATTTATGCACAGTGTTCCTCACCCATGTTCACAATCTTCTGCTTGAAGGGATCCAATTCGAGCCACCACAGAGCTACTCCTACTCATCACCAACAAGGTCTATCCCTACCTAACACATACTGCAAAGGGTTCTTGGATTATAACAACAGACCAATCACATTTTCTCAAACATTGGTGTCTGACCCATGTCCACCTTATTTCCTGCCTCAGTTGATTGCTGATACCAGACTCAAAGTCCAATAGCTAAGGGTCTTCACCGGTTCTCTTTAATATGGACTTTTATTATACATTGGATTCCTTCCCCATCCTGAGCACCCTAACCTTTTAAAGTAAAAGATATAAAAGCTCTTGCATATGCTCTAAAACCTACAGCAGCTGGTCAGATGATCATATGACCTATGCGATGGGAAATAATCGATGCCCATATAAATCCTACTAATCATCAGCCATTTTTTTCCACATTTTGACAATCCCCTTCAGCTGAGATCACCTGCCCAAATGCCTAGACATATAAACATATAATCATGTGACCAGCCATAGTGGGAGCCTGGGGTATGGGTAAGTTATACAATGGTTTTTATACCATTTATTTTCAGAGGGCCAGGGTGGTCAGCCTGGGTGGGGGGGGGGGGGTCCATAAACCATCCCTTCTCTGTGCCCCCTCTTTTCTATCAGGGGGAACTGAGTTCTCTATCTTTTCCAATGACATCCGCCGGTCAACATTCTGAAATTCTCATGCATAGAATATTGTCCTAGGCAGTCATCTTCTAATGTTTGTGGGAACCATAGTAAAAACTGGACTCATCCCATCACCACAGTTGGAAAGGGACGGATCCGCTTCTGGTTTTTTTTTTTTTTTTAGCAGATTAGATTGGAGGTAGGTGGTTGTAAACGGACACAAGTTCGTTTACATCTGCCGCTTCATAGAAGTAAATAGAGGGTCTGATTGGGTCTGACCCGATCCCACAGTAATTGGGTTAATCTTGATATATCCTGCCAGAATCTCTTTAGCTGTAAATTTTGGCCAAATTGGATGACGTCACTGGGGCAGGTGAGAAAACATGCCATGATCACAAGCAACATTGGCAGTATGTGCCATTTTCTCTCTCTTCCTCCCTTTCCTTACATATTGATGCCAACCTTGGAAGTGTATGGGGCACTTGGCAGGGATAAGTATATTTGCTACTTTGAGGGTCTTGCTGCCTACATACATGACCACCCCTTAATGTCTGCAGGTTGCCTTGCCAATTGGTTTTCTGCCCAAACTGCAAAAATGTGATACCTCATTGGTTTAGCTTGGAACATGTGGTGAGAGTACCAGTACAAGACTGAAGATATCTTGCTGCAGGCCCTAAACTACTATAGATCCATGTCCACAAGGTCTGAGCAACATCAGCGCGGGCTTTGTACATCATCATTCCACCCATATGGAACTAAACCCATTCATTGTCCCCATTATTCAATACATTTCTATTACTCTCACAATGAAATATTCTAATTAGAATTATTTTACTGGAGTGGTTTGCTGTATCTGCCTTGGTCTTATATGATCTGACTGTCCAAAACCAATCACGATCTCATCTGTCTCTCTTTAAAGTGGACGTTCAGGCAAAACCTTTTTTCTAAATTTGAATGAAGTGAGTTAGGCCCCATTCACACCTGAGCGTAGCGTTTTCAGGTAGAAAGTCACACAATTTTTCTGCCATTTTTGCCGCGTTTTTTTACCGTGTTATTGCCGCGTTTTTGATTTTGTACAGGTCAAAAGGTCACCAACGTAAAAAGCAGAAAAACGCCCAAATCTGCCTAAAAAAAAAGTTCCAGAACTTGTTTGAGCTTCAGGTGTTTTCGAGCTTCTGGCTTCAGGTGTTTTGGAGTGGAGATGTGAACCATATCCATACAGAATAATTAATTTTTTCCCCTCCAGCGTTTTGTAGCTTCAGGCTTCAAGCTACAAAACGCTCAGGTCTGAATGGGGCCTAAAAGAGTTAAAATGTCTTTTGGGGTTTTATTGCTTAGGTAGATTTCTCCCATAAGTATTTGTCCTGAAAGCATAACAGTAAGTCAGAGGACATCTCCTGAAATTTAGAAGACATCTCCCCATAGTTCAAGGGCATCTCCTCAGAGTCAGAGGACATCCTATTTTTGACCGTTGTTACCAGAAAAGGTGTCCCCTTTGGCAGTTTTCCCCTCTACTAGTGTTCTGGTGACCAATGAAAAATTGATTCCTCTCCCACATTTTGTCCCGATGACAGAAAGGGGTTGATTAAAAAACTAAAGGCAAATAGACTGTGCACTCTCCAAGAGCAGTTGCTCCAGGCAGGGGCGGACTGATAACTCATGGGGCCCCCGGGCAATAGGAGATTATGGGGCCCCCAGGCAATCAGAGATTATGGGGCCACACAGTATACACACACACAGGATACAATCACACAGTATACACATACATGTACACACAGTATACACAGACAGATGTAAAAAAAAACACAGATTTATACATACTGTCCCTGGTTTTACTGAGGCTGGCAACCCTGATGGGGCCCCCTAGTGGCCCAGGGCCCTCGGGCGGTGCCCGAGTGGCTCAATGGTCAGTCCGCCCCTGGCTCCAGGTCTTAGTAAATGAGTAGAAGCTCTGCTGATCCATCATCCAATCAAGTGCAAGTAAAAATGCATTTAAAAAAAAAAAAATTCCATGTGATTGGGTATTCTTTACAAAGTGAAGTTTTACCTCATTTACTAAGCTCTAGGGAAAATGCACTTCCAGAGTGCAAAACAGCCTATTTGCCTTTATTAAATCAACCCCAAAGTGAGAGTGAATATACCAAGCTATCTCATACTAAAGGGTTGCCCATGGGATTTTTGAATGAGTTGCATCACACAAGTGAATCAAAAATGTCTGAAAAAATATAAAATTTCATTGAGATACATAATAAAAAAAATCTTGTCAAGAGCCCTTAAATTATTGGCGGCCGAATGGTCGCCATGGATCCCAAACCAACCAGGAAACCAAATGTTTTTTTTTTTTATGTACTAATAGGCTTGGTCTCTATGTATAAACTGTCAGACTCCTGATGAAGTGAACGTTGCTTCATGAAACGCATCAAGTTTTTAGACTCTGTTTTCTGTTGCTTATGTACTGTATTATAATTATGTATGATTGTGTAGTGTATTTTATGCTATCTTGACAGGATTGTTTTATTATTATGTATCTCAATAAAATTTTATATATTTTTTTAGAAATTTTTTATTCACTTTTATGTTGTGCAACTCATTCAAAAATCCCATGTGCAGCCCCTTAGTATAAGATGCATTGCTTTCTGGGCATGGAACTGAACCACTATCCAGTGTACCAAGGCCTTTATTAATGCTGAATATACCAAACAACAGGTAACTCTTCCCCACCGTACCCAAAACTAAGAAAACAATCTAAAAAAAAGGTGTGAGTGAGTGAGAACTCCGGGGTCTATGGCAAATTACACATATTTATTTTTAAATGTTCTATTTCATTATTAACAGTTTGTTTTCTGTGGTGCTGGTTTTTGGTACTTGAGCTGCCTTTTAATGGCTATCAGTGAAACGATTCACCTGATTATATAACAGAATATAATCACCATAAAAATATGGTTTAGACTAGAGGGAATGTTTAGGTTTGATCAGCCTGTATAATATTAAAGTTACTTTAGTGCATGGGCCTGTTAAAATGTTCCTTAGTAATGCATGTGTTTTAATGGGTTGCCTGAAAACTTTTGGTTGCATGTAGTAGCTATTTGGCCTTTAATAAATAAGATCACAGCATCATGATTCAATATACAATAACCTATAGCAAACAATTAGACAGACTTGATTGTTGGTATGCAAATGCTGGTTCATACATACACTATATTGTCAAAAGTATTGAGACACCTGCCTTTACATGAACTTTAGAGGCATCCCAGCCTTATAGGGCGTACACACGGTCGGACTTTGTTCGGACATTCCGACAACAAAATCCTAGGATTTTTTCCGACGGATGTTGGCTCAAACTTGTCTTGCATACACACGGTCACACAAAGTTGTCGGAAAATCCGATCGTTCTGAACGCGGTGACGTAAAACATGTACGTCGGGACTCTAAACGGGGCAGTGGCCAATAGCTTTCATCTCTTTATTTATTCTGAGCATGCGTGGCACTTTGTGCGTCGGATTTGTGTACACACGATCGGAATTTCCGACAACGGATTTTGTTGTCGGAAAATTTTATCTCCTGCTCTCCAACTTTGTGTGTCGGAAAATCCGATGGAAAATGTCCGATGGAGCCCACACACGGTCAGAATTTCCGACAACACGCTCCGATCGGACATTTTCCATCGGAAAATCCGACCGTGTGTACGGGGCATTAGTCCGTAGGGTTCAATATTGAGTTGGCCCACCCTTTGCAGCTATAACAGTTTCAACTCTTCTGGGAAGGCTGCCCACAAGGTTTAGGAGTGTGTCTATGGGAATGTTTGACCATTCTTCCAGAAGAGCATTTGTGAGGTCAGGCACTGATGTTGGACGAGAAGGCCTGGTTCGCAGTCTCTAATTCATCCCAAAGGTGTTCTATCGGGTTGAGGTCAGGACTCTGTGCAGGCCAGTCAAGTTCCTCCACCCAAAAAACTCATCCATGTCTTTATGGACCTTGTTTTGTGCACTGGTCCAAATCATTTTATGAAGGGGGGATTATGGTGTGGGGTTGTTTTTCAGGCGTTGTGCTTAGCCCCTTAGTTCCAGTGAAGGGAATTCTTAAGGCATCAGCATACCAAGACATTTTTGACAATTTCATGCTCCCAACTTTGTGGGAACAGTTTGAGGATGTCCCTTTCCTGTTCTAACATGACTAAGCACCAGTGCAGAAAGCAAAGTCCATAAAGACACTCCTTAGCCTTGTGGACAGCCTTCCCAGAAAAGTTGAAGCTGTTATAGCTGTAAAGGTTGGGCCAACTCAGTATTGATCCCTACAGACTAAGACTGGGATGGCCTTAAAGTTCATGTAAAGGCGGGTGTCCCAAACCTTTTGACAATATAGTGTATGTGTTAACTACTCCTATGGTGGACCACTATTCAATGACAACTTAAGCTAGCCAGAGGTGAGTCAGTTATTTTCTTTCAACCAGCCTGTGGGTAAGTGCAGCATGATGCGGCAGGCAGAAAACAGAGTCCAAGTGCAGCTACAGAAGTCCAGCAATACAAACAGGCCCAGTGGGATCACCTCCCTAAATTGTTGTCATCTGACCCCCACAGTAGTGTCCTCTACCCCCCAAATCAGTGTCCTCTGCCCCCCTGCCTACAGTAGTGTTCTCTGCCCCCCAAAGCAGTGTCCTCTGCTCCTCCCACAGTAGTGACTTCTGCCCCCCAAAGCAGTGTCCTTTGCCCCTCTGCCCCCACAATAGTGTCTTTTGCCCCTCTGCCCCCAAAGCAGTGTCCTCTACCCCTCCAAACAGTGTCCTCTGCACCCCCAGTGGTATCTACTGCCCCCCCAAGCAATTCCCTCTACCCCCACCCACAGTACTGTCCTCTGCCCCCCCCCCCCCAAAACAGTGTCCTCTGCCCTACCTCCCCACAGCAGTGCCCCCCCAAGCAGTGTCCTCTGCCCATCCCCACAGTAGTATATTCTGCCCCCACAGTAGTGTCCTTTGCCCCTCTGCCCCCACAGTAGTGTCCTTTGCCCCTCTGCCCCCATAACAGTGTCCTCTGCTCCTCCAAACAGTGTCCTCTGCCCCCCCCACCCACAGTAGTGCCCTCTGCCCCCCAAAGCAGTGTCCTCTGCCCCCCCAAAAGCAGTGTCCTCTGACCTCCCCCACTGTAGTGTCCTCTGCCCCCCTGCCCCAAACAGTGTCTTCTGACACCCCCCACAGTAGTGTCCTCTGCCCCCCGCCCACAAACAGTGTCCTTTGTCCCCCATAAGTAGTGTCCTGTGCACCCGTCACATCATCCCCCTTACACAATGCAATGTACTCTCCTACCTTACAAGGGTTGTACAGAAGAGCAGAGAGCGGAGAGAGGCAGCACAGTACTGGAGGAGGGCAGGAGCGGGAGCTGCTATAGTTAACTTTTCATATTAACAAGCTGGTGATTGGTTGATAGGACCACCTAGCAACCAATCACCTGCTGGTTAAATTGAAAGGTTAACTGAAGCAGCTCCCACCCTCCATTCAGTGCTGTTCTGCCTCTCACTCACTGCTCTGCTGTTACGATGAAAGTGATGGAGGCTGAAGGAAGGATCAGCAATCCGTGTTTGCCATCCACACGTCAGTTACCCCACCGACGACCACCAGATCACGATTAACGGGTTGCCGACTCCGACTCTACACCATGGATAATTATACTTTATGTTGGGGCTGTTAGCTGTCATTCTGGGATTTCAGGACGTAAAATAAAATGTATCCTGTTTTATTGTCCGGGGTCTCCAAACTTTTCAGTTTGAGGGCCACATCATATATTTTGAAAATACTAGCAGGCTGAAAAAAAGAATTTTTATAACCTCTTCCCCCATACATCAATGTCTGCCCAATTAAACCACTTGGGGAGATTTCTAATCACTTCCTGTCCTCCTTTTACTAAAATAGGAAGTAGAGAAAAATCTCTCCAACACATACTAAACCTGGCCATACACTAGTTGAACAATTCTATATTTATACTCTTGACTTGGGGCTTTAAGGCAATAAAAAATACATCCAACAAATGTATTAATATTAAAAAAATGACAGATGTGTGGAGTCTAAGCCCCAGCTTGCTTCTTCACCAAGGCCCCTGATGGTGAGGATGGACTTGCAGCAAGCTGGAACCAGGTCGCCGTCCCCAGGTAGATCTGTGAATGCGGAGACCACTCTCGTGCAAAGTACAAATGGCAGGAGACAGAAAGGAATCCAAGACACAAGCTGAGGACAGAGCGAGTGGCAGACGAGCACAAACGATAGGCAGGCCGGGGTTGGTAAACACAGGAAGTCAAACACAGAATACTTGTAATGTTAGGGGACAGGAGCTCAGAGAACTGTGAAGTTGCTCAGGCAAGGAACACTGCACTGATCATGAACACGTGTATATATAGGGAAGCAAACAGGGAGGTGACCCAAGAAGTAATAGAAAGGAAACTGATATCAATCCACAGTAGAGCAGGCAACTCCCATAGTTGAACAGAGAAGCCAGCAGCACATGTGAAATGGAGTCAGAGATCTAGCAGAACACTGCAACAAGGAGGCTAGAATTTCACAAACAGAAATCTGCAGGCTAGACCGTGACAAAAAATGAATGACGTTATTGATACAAAGGTTAAAACATTGCACATCTTAACATTTAGGCTCTGGTGTACCATCAATACTCATATTCCATAAACTGATACCCCTCTATACAGCAGGTACACATAACAATTTATAGTAGAACTTCTATTAATGGTAATGTAACAGTAATACACTAGTAGAATTTCGTTCAAAACGTTTCTATAGCACCCTCTAGTGTGCAACCAGTGGTGGTAAATTTGTTTTGTAGCTCGTGGTAGTTGTGTGAGTCTGTAATTGGGTCGGGTTACTGTAGGTCAGGCTTGAGGGCTCTACAGGTCAAGCCTCTTGTACCTCCCCCTGGTTCTAGAAGCTTCGAGAGCTTCTTGAAGTTAGTGGGTGGAGGCCAGGAGGTGCCAATCTACATACTTGAGGGAATCTGGCCAAACCCCAGGCAGAAGACCCTGTCAGGGTGGCTGGATCAGCCCTCAGATATCATACAGCCTGGCCAGCAGGGGAGTCAGGTGGCAGATGGAGTGAGGAAACTGTGTCAAGGATGGAAAAGGACCTGGGGGTCCTAGTAGATGATAGGCTCAGCAATGGCATGCAATGCCAAGCTGCTGCTAACAAAGCAAGCAGAATATTGGCATGCATTAAAAAGGGGATCAACTCCAGAGATAAAACGATAATTCTCCCGCTCTACAAGACACATTTTTAATTGAATGTGCAAAAGTTTAAGGAGAGTAGAAGGACATAGGAAGTTACAAAGGTATGGTACTCATAGACGTGTATTTTCCTTCATTCAGCTCACTTCTTTGAAGATTTTGTAAAGGACACAATCAAGAACACTATCAGCCTTCACTGCCCTTGTCCGCTGATACACCCATATTTACACCTTTGTGACCAATTTGGATAGGTGTGAACCCAGCCTTAGAGGAATAAAGAAAAGTAGCCTTGGGTTAGCTCCGGTTCCTTCTGGTTGGAGCTTCTGAAGAACTTAGTTAAGTACTTTTTCCTGGCCCTCAAGTGACAGGACTGGTGACTGGTCAGGATGGGGGAAAGTGTGGTGTGACCAATAAAGAACAGCTCCATTTTCCTGATCTTTTGCATGCTATTTTAGAGTTTTTGAAAATGCCTTGCCTTGTGGCCAGCATAAGGGCGGCTTCTATAAAAGGTAGTTGGCAAGTGCAATCCTTCTCTAGTGTCCATGACCAGCATAAGGCTCGATTCACACAGGGGCAACACGACTTCAACGCGACTTTGCACGGCGACTTCAACGCGGCTTCAACGCGACTTCAGCGCGACTTTAGCAAATTACAACGCGACTTCAAGTCGCCTCCAGGACAGGCGACTTCGGCTGTGGCCAATCACAGGACAATCAGCTCTCTGGGAGGGAGGGGTTTTCCCTGCAAAGTCGCTTGACTTTGAGAGAGAGATCCGACTTGGAGGCGACTTCCATTGATTTCTATGGTACAGGTCGCCTACCAAGTCGGATCCAAGTAGTACAGGGAGTACGCTCTGAAGTCGGAGCGACTTCAGTAGTGTCTATTAAGACGCTCCCATTCACTATCATGTGAATCTCTTTCTGGGGCGACTTGGGGCGACTTGAGGGGCGACAAGTCGGATCCCAAGTCGCCCCAGTGTGAACCGAGCTTAAGTTTATATCAAAAAAGGGAGGAAGAAAGGCATAGATGGAAAATAATGGAAGGAGGAAGGATAAAAAGAAAGACTTGTAGAACGACTCATCTTCAAGTGTTTGGGGCACCTCTGTTGTTTTTTTATCCTTTCCTCCCTTCCAAAATAAAATTTAATTCCGGCGGCAGTGTAGATGAGAAATTTGTGCTGCAGAAAGTCAAGGATAAAGAAAAGTAAATTTGCATTCATATTGCTCTGTAATGTTGCGTGGCCTGTTTTAATTTTCATGAAAGAAGATGTAATTGCAGTGTTTAATGGAAAACAAAGATAAAACCGGGATTGCTACATTGTTGTTTATCAGCACAAACTCTTTTCTCTCTTTTAACGGCGTGCTTGTTTACTCCATACAAAGCCTCAAGAAGCTTTTAGTCTAGTTTTTTTTGTAATCTAGCTTTTATTTTTTTTCTAATCATATTTTTTTCAAGGAGTAAAGAAATTGACATAGACACTTTCTGTACACCGCTTGACGTAAGTTAAAGCGTTTTTAATTTAATGTGCAAAAGTTTTAGGAGATTAGAAGGACATAGGAAGTTACGCAGGTATGGTACACATGGACGTGTATTTTCCTTTATTCAGCTCACTTCTTTGAAGATTTTGTAAAGGACACAATCAAGAACACTATCAAGCTTCACTACCCATGTCCGCTGATACACCCATATATACACCTTTGTGACCAAGTTAGTAATGCTTATGGCGCTGCTCAAAGCAAATTCACATGTACATAAGTATTCACAGCCTTTGCCATGCCATGCCACTCAAAATTAAACAGGTGCATCCTGTTTCTACTAATCGTCCTTGAGATGTTTCTTCAACTTGATTGGAGTCCACCTGTGGTAAATTCAGTTGATTGGACATGATTTGGAAAGGCACACACCTGTCTATATACGGTCCCACAGTTAACAGTACATGTCAGAGCACAAACCAAGCCATGAAGTCCAAGGAATTGTCTGTAGACCTACGAGACAGGATTGTATCGAGGCACAGATCTGGGGAAGGGTACAAAAAAAGGGCTGCAGCATTGAAGGTCCCAATGAGCACAATGGCCTCCATCATCCATAAATGGAAGAAATTTGGAACCACCAGAACTCTTCCTAGAGCGGGCCTCCTGGCCAAACTGAGCGATCAGGGGAGAAGGGCCTTAGGGAGGGGATCAAGAACCCGATGGTCACTCTGATAGAGCTCCAGCTTTTCTCTGTCGAGAGAGGAGAACCTTCAAGAAGAACAACCATCTCTGCAGCACTCCACCAATCAGGCCTGTATGGTAGAGTGGCCAGATGGAAGCCACTTCTCAGTAAAAGATACATGAAAGCCCACCTGGAGTTTGCCAAAAGGCACCTCAAGGACTCTCAGACCATAAGAAACAAAATGATCTGGTCTGATAAAACAAAAATTGAACTCTTTGACCTGAATGGCAAGTGTCATGTCTGGAAGAAACCAGGCACCGCTCATCACCTGGCCAATACCACCCCTACAGTGAAGCATGGTGGTGGCAGCATCATGCTGTGGTAATGTTTTTCAGCTGCAGGAACTGGGGAGACTAGTCAGGATCGAGGGAAAGATTAATGCAGCAATGTACAGAGGCATCCTTGATGAAAAGCTCCAGAGCGCACTGAACCTCAGACTTGGGGCAAAGGTTTATCTTCAAACAGGACAATGACCCTAAGCACACAGACAACATAACAAAGGAATAGATACCGGACAACCCTGTGAATGTCCAAAGTATGTGCCAAAGTATTGAGCAAAGGCTGTGAATACTTATGTACATTGGATTTTTTTTTTCGTTTTTTATTTTTAATAAATTTGCAAAGATTTCATGCAAACTTCACATTGTTATTATTATGGGGTATTGGTTGTAGAATTTTGAGTAAAATAATGAATTTAATCCAATTTTGATTAGGGCTTTAGCATATTAAAATATGAAAAAAGTAAAGCACTGTGAATACTTTCAGGATGCACTGTATGCATAAGATTTTTAATGTCAATGAGTAAATAAATGACTTGGCAGTTCATGTCTTAAAGTGTGACTTTACTTCTACAGTGGCAACACTATTCTCAAAATAGTTTTTTTATGGACTAATTTGAAAATAAAACAAATTTTCTCAAATGCATTAATTCCTAAATGCATCTCCTAGCTGTGTGTCTATAGTTCTCATCCCTATAGGTCTTCATGTACAACAAATATTCTGTGCTATTCAGTTTGAATCCAATATAAATATAAATATAAATATATATATATATATATATATATATATATATATATATATATATATATATACATACAATATCTCACAAAAGTGAGTACACCCCTCACATTTTTGTAAATATTTTATTATATCTTTTCATGTGACAACACTGAAGAAATGACACTTTGCTACAATGTAAAGTAGTGAGTGTACAACTTGTATAACAGTGTAAATTTGCTGTCCCCTCAAAATAACTCAACACACAGCCATTAATGTCTAAACCGCTGGCAATAAAAGTGAGTACACCCCTAAGAAAAAAATGTCCAAATTGGGCCCAAAGTGTCAATATTTTGTGTGGCTACCATCATAGGCGTCCCTAAGGGGGGCTATTGAGGCTTGAGCCCCGAATGTGGGGCCAATAGCCCCGAGTGTCTAAGCACCGGGTCCTGCAGTAGGTTTGCCACCTGTCCGGTTTGGACACATGTGACCGGTTTTCAAGCCGCCTGAAACCCGTTCAGCCGTCCTGTGATCAGTGGCCCCAGCTGCAAGATCTAGAGCAGTGCATTCCGATTCCCGTGCCCGCCGCCATGAGTGTTACATCATATACAGCCTGTACAAGCGCTGGGCAGCGGGCGCTCTGTCAATGGCTGTGCAGGCGGCAGACATAAGGGTCTGTGATTGGCCCGGTGGAGCTGCAGACTAGTCACATGTGGAGGCGGGGAGGGGCTGGACTGTGGGTGATCGCGGCCGCCCGGAGCCCCGCCTCCCTGCTTGGCGCGCGCTGTCTCCTCCTGACTGAGGTCTGTTATCTGCCCTTCCACCAGCCGGTCTGTCAGTGTGCCACTCTCTGTAAGCCCACTCCTCTGTCATCCCGCCCCTTTCTGTAAGCCCACCTCTTTCTGTCACCACCCCTCCTCTCTCAGCCCACCCCTCTCTGACAGCCCACTCTCCTCTGACAGCCCACTCTCCTCTGTCAGCCCACTCTCCTCTGTCAGCACCCGCCCTCTGTCAGCACCCGCCCTCTGTGTCAGCACCAGCCCCCTCTGTCAGCCCACTCTCCTCTGTCAGCACCCCTCCTGTCAGCCCACCCGCCTCTGTCAGCCCACCCCCCTCTGTCAGCACCACCCCCTCTGTCAGCACCACCCCCTCTGTCAGCACCACCCCCCTCTGTCAGCACCCCCCCCCCTCTGTCAGCACCACCCCCCTCTATCAGTCCACCCCCTCTGTCAGTCCACCCCCCTCTGTCAGCAGTGCACCCCCTCTGTAAGAACCCCCCTGTCAGCACCCCCCTCTCTGTCAGCACCCCCTCTCTCTGTCAGCACCCCCTCTCTCTGTCAGCACCCCCCCCTCTCTGTCAGCACCCCCTCTCTGTCAGCCCACCCCCCTCTGTCAGCCCACCCCAATCTGTCAGCACCATCCCAATCTGTCAGCACCACCTCTCTGTCAGCAGTGCACCCCTCTGTCAGCAACCCCCCCTCTGTCAGCCCACACCGTCTCTGTCAGTGTACCCCTCTCTGTCAGCCCACACCTCTGTCAGCCCACCCCCCCCACCCCCTCTGTCAGCAGTGCACCCCCTCTCTGTCAGCCCCCCCTCTCTGTCAGCACCCCCCTCTCTGTCAGCAACCCCCCTCTCTGTCAGCATCCCCCTCTGTCAGCCCCCACCCCCTGTCAGCCCACACCATCTCTGTCAGCCCACACCCTCTCTGTCAGCAACCCCTCTGTCAGCCCACACCCTCTCTGTCAGCACCCCCCTCTCTGTCAGCACCCCCCCTCTGTCAGCCCACCCCCCTCTCTGTCAGCCCACCCCCTCTCTGTCAGCACTCCCCCCTCTGTCAGCCCACCCCTCTCTCTCAGCACCCCCCTCTCTCTCAGCACCCCCCTCTCTCTCAGCCCCCCTCTCTGTCAGCACCCCCCCTCTGTCAGCACCCCCCCTCTCTGTCAGCACCACCTCCCCCTCTGTCAGCACCCCCCCCTCTCTGTCAGTACCCCCCTCTCTGTCAGCCCACCCCCCTCTGTCAGCAATGCACCCCCTCTCTGTCAGCACCTCCTCTCTGTCAGCACCCCCCCCCCTCTGTCAGCCCACCCCCCCTCTGTCAGCCCACACCATCTATGTCAGCACCCCCCCCTCTGTCAGAACCACCCCCCCCCCCTTGAGCACCACCCCCTCTCTGTCAGCACTCCCCCTGTCAGCACCCCCCTCTCTGTCAGCAGTGCACCCCCCCTGTCAGCACCCCTTCTCTGTCAGCAGTGCACCCCTCTCTGTCAGCACCCCCCTCTCTGTCTGCCCACCCCCCCTCTGTCAGCCCACACCATCTATGTCAGCACCCCCCCTCTGTCAGCAGCACCCCCTCTCAGCACCCCCCTCTCTGTCAGCAGTGCACCCCCCTCTGTCAGCCCACACCCTCTCTGTCAGCCTCCCCCCTCTCTGTCAGCGTCCCCCTCTCTGCCAGCACCCCCCCCCCCGTCAGCTCACAACCTCTCTGTCAGCCCACCCCCGTCTGTCAACACCCCCCTCTGTCAGCACCCCCCTCTGTCAGCCCACCCCCTCTGTGTCAGCAGTGCACCCCCCCTCTGTCAACACCCCCCTCTGTCAGCACCCCCCTCTCTGTGTCAGCCACCCCCTCTCTTTCCTGCCTCCTCCCCCCTTTCACTCACCCCCCTTACCTCCTCCTCTCTCACCTCCCCTTTCTCACCTCCCTCCCCCCACCTCTTTTCCCCCCTCAGGGGGTGGAGGCCCCATGATTCCCAACAGCGGCCCTGTGAGTGAGTGTACCAGTTCAAATGTGTCTTGCCAACACAGTGGGCACAGCGACGCAGCATCTGCCTTTACTTTTCCTTCTCCCCAAGCCCCCCCATACAATGGAAGGGAGGGAGGAAAATGGCACTAGAGAAGAGCAGCTTCGCTCCGCCCCCAAACTCCGGCTCCCACACTTCCTGACTCTAAATGGCTCTCGGTAAGGCAGTCTAATGGGTGTCTTTAGGGGCAGGGGACACTGATGGGGGGGTCACTGATCTATTAGAGATATCTAAGGGGGGTGCTGATGTAAGGGGACTCTGAGCTAATGTAGAGGGGGTGCTGACTACTGGTGACCCATTAGATCAGCAGTCAGTGCGTGTCAGGTAGGTCAGTGTATGTCAGCCAGGTAGGTCAGTGTGGGTCAGGTAGGTCAGTGTGTGTCAGGTAGGTAACACCCCCCCCCCCCTCCATACAACCCCGCCGCCCCATCATCCCCCTCTATTGATAAAAAGCAGGAGAAGAGATGGCGCTTCCCTTGTGGAGCCTGGCACCGGGAGGGGGGGGGGGGTTAGGGGGGGATGGAAAAAGTGTGGGGTTAATCCGCGCAGTGGTTTAGATGTTACTAGGATATAGGGCTGCTGCCTCTACAGGTACGATTCCACCTAGGTGGAGTGTGTTAGAAATTGATAAAAAGCAAGAGTAGAGATGGCGCTGCCCTGGTGGAGTTAAAAGGGTTTATTTCCCATGGTGAACAATTCTTCTGTGTATTGCGTGATATACATATAAAACTTGAACTTTACTTCTGAATGGTAAACTTTAAACCGTAAATAAAAACCCTGTGACTTGTGCTAGATTATTTAAATACCTCTTTATAATAAAAGTGAAGTTATAAAATAAAGTGCTTCAATTATTTCAACAAAGTGCATTAGTGCAGAAAATCATGCTGTTAATGCAATAAAGTGACTGGTGCTTAATTATACAAAAAATCATACAGGATATCTAACATAATAGGTGACTGGTGTGTTTTTAACCAGTGTTATTGGATAGGAAAAATTCCATTGGTTGTGAAAAAAATTTTCTTTTAGAAGTGATTTTAAAATGTTCCATCTCTAGGAACAAATTTCTGTAGGAAAACTTCTTATCCAGGTGCTGGCTCTTTATACTCTGATACTGCTTGCACTCACCGGATTTTTCTTCCCCCTGCAGGGGTGCAGGCAGTCACAGTATCTGCCACTGTGTAGCAATCATAGATGCCTCCGGACTGTGCTTTACATGTTGTTTTGGCGTGTTACATATGAAAGAAAGGAGGGATGCCCATAGCGTAAAACCGTATAGGAACTTCTATTGAAGTTAATAAAGTATTGTACTCACATTTGCAAAGATAAAAACGAGCATAAGAAAGATATCAAGGACAGCTTAGCTAGAGGTGCTGCAAGACTTCCGTATTCCCGCCCTACGCGCGTTTCGTAGGGCTTCTACTAAAAATAATTTTTTTTTCACAACCAATGGAATTTTTCCTATCCAATAACACTGGTTAAAAACACACCAGTCACCTATTATGTTAGATATCCTGTATGATTTTTTGTATAATTAAGCACCAGTCACTTTATTGCATTAACAGCATGATTTTCCGCACTAATGCACTTTGTTGAAATAATTGAAGCACTTTATTTTATAACTTCACTTTTATTATAAAGAGGTATTTAAATAATCTAGCACAAGTCACAGGGTTTAACCCAAAATTTCACGTCATTATTTTGACATACATAGAAAATTTTTCTATATACATAGGGCAATAAAGTATAAATCAATGGTGCCAAGTCTCTGATTCCTTATTGCAGCAGCGCTGCTTTATTTTACTACACTTGATCTCAGGAGTAGTCCTAGGCGCAGAGCAATGTGAGGTAGAGGCGGTATTTTCCACACATTTTTGCATACAGAAAATTTCTTATTTACGGTTTAAAGTTCACCATTCAGAAGTAAAGTTCAAGTTTTATATGTATATCACGCAATACACAGAAGAATTGTTCACCATGGGAAATAAACCCTTTTAACTCCACCAGGGCAGCACCATCTCTACTCCTGCTTTTTATCAATTTCTAATACACTCCACCTAGGTGGAATCGTACCTGTAGAGGCAGCAGCCCTATATCCTAGTAACATCTAAACCACTGCGCGGATTAACCCCACACTTTTTCCATCCCCCCCCCCCCACGGTGCCAGGCTATGACCTCGGGCTGAAGCCCCTGGTCTTTTTGCCACCTAGCAACGCCCCTGGCTACCATTATTTTCCAGCCCTGCCTTAACCCTCTTGGGCATGGAGTTCACCAGAGCTTCACAGGTTGTCACTGGAGTCCTCTTCCACTCCTCCATGACGACATCACAGAGCTGGTGGATGTTAGAGACCTTGCGCTCCTCCACCTTCCATTTGAGGATGCCCCACAGATGCTCAATAGGGTTTAGGTCTGGAGACATGCTTGGCCAGTCCATCACCTTTACCCTTCACCCTCAGCTTCATTAGCAAGGCAGTGGTAGTGGTCATGTTGGAATACTGCCCAGTCTCCAAAGGAGACTGCACACAGGTGTGTACACCGCTCCCACACCGCCCCAAAGATGCTGCTTGCACTCCTGCAAGCGCACCGCCCCAGTGTGAAAGCACTCAGGCTTTGCAGAAGAGACAGTTTACAGGTGCTTTTCAGGCGCTATTTGTAACACAAAAATGCCTGTAAAACGCATCCAACTTTTCTTTGTTAAAAATGGCTTTACCCCAGACTCCTACCCTCTACGATTAAGCCCCTACATTGGGTGAAATGCATCAGAGGGGTTCTCCCATGGGTAGGAGACTAAGCTGAAACCATTTTTAACAGAAAGGTTTTCTGTATGGTGAACCAGGGTGCGGACGGGCGCCATTTTGTTGTAGTCTTGAACGTGCCTGACGAGCCTCTATTCAGACCAACCAGCACCTGCAAGCAGTATGGCCAATCAGCTGGGATAACAAACAGGGGCATCTGAGCAGCATCATTTTAATTTGGTCTTGTCTACTGAATATTTGAAGCAGGCTATGCTTGATCCATTGTTAGTACTTTACTGCTCTGTTACTTTCACAGGGTCATGCCCTCCACACTAAATGATGAGCCCAATTGAGCTGCTGTTGTCTAAGTGAGCTTATATATGCTATAGACTTGTGAAAAATACTCTGGAGCAGTGGCGGTTAGCTTACTTGATAAAAGAAGTGCAGCCCTCTGATATCTAATGCCGCGTACACACGAGTGGACTTTACGGCAGACTTGGTCCGGCGTACCGGATTTGGTCGGACAATTCGATCGTGTGTGGGCTCCAGCGGACTTTGTTTTCTCAATAGTTGGACGGACTTAGATTTAAAACATGTTTCAAATCTATCCGTCGGACTCGAGTCCGGTCGAAAAGTCCGCTCGTCTGTATGCTAGTCCGAAGGACAAAAAGCCACACTAGGGCAGCTATTGGCTACTGGCTATGAACTTCCTTGTTTTAGTCCGGTCGTACGTCATCACGTACGAATTCGACAGACTTTGGTTGAATGTGTGTAGGCAAGTCCGTTCATTCAGAAAGTCCGTTGTAAAGTCCGTCAAAGTCCGCCGGGCAAAGTCTGACGTAAAGTCCGCTCGTGTGTACGCAGCATAAGGGTTGCACATACAGCATATTTCAGTTTCTTTGCTACAGAAAGCTAGAAAGCTGTAAGGCTCCATGCACACTAGCGTTTTTCATCCCTTAGAAGCTGGTATTAGCATTTTTTCCGCTCCTAGAAGCAAAATAGTGTTATCCTATGTGTCCATGCACACTACTAAAAATGTTTTTGTAGAGGTTTGTTGGAACCTTTTTTCCTGCAGAAAAAAAACGCTGAATGCTCCTAAATGCTACTAAAATGCTCCTAACAGCTTTCTTTTAGCTTTTTTTTTTTTTGTGTACATGTACTCTAAAATGCTAATAAAACGGAACGTGTATTATCAAATACTTACCGTAATTTTCCTTTCCTGATGGACTCCATGGCACCCTACGTGTGGGTTAACCCCGCTCCTCTCCAATGCTATAGGACCCCACTCCCATAAATTTGAGCTCACCACTAGAGACTGTGTTCCATTACTAGCCAACTCTTGACCGATGGGTGGGAACTCCATTTGCCATGGAGTCCATCAGTAAAAGAAAATTATGGTAAGTTTTTGATAATAAATTTTCCGTTTTCCTGACAGACTCCATGGCAGCCTATGTGTGGGAAATAACTAGCCAGTCCACACGGGTGGGTATGCTGATCAAAAGAAATTTAATTTGGCCCGTCAACCGACAGGATTCCTAAACCAACGTTCACAGAAGATAGAGGCGCAGGCTCTATACAGTAATGTGACATAAAGGTATTAATGGAGGCCAATGAGGCCACTTTACAGATGATGTCTGAAGCCACATGCCGGCTGCTGCCCACGAAGCTGCCATACCCCTGGTGGAATGTGCCATCACTGTCTCTGGAGGAGCCAAGCCCTTAGCTCTATAAGCTTGCTGGATGGACTGGATGATTCAGGCTGCAATCGTTCTTGACAAAGCTCGCTTCCCTCTGTTACTGCCTGAGTGCAAGACAAACAGGTAGTCGGAGCGCAGTCTCGAGTGGTGAGCTCAAATTGATGGGAGTGGGGTCCTATAGCATTGGAGAGGAGGCGGGGTTAACCCACACGTAGTCTGCCATGGTGTCTGTCAGGAAAATGCTAATACTACTAAGTGCTCCTAAAAGCTTCTAAATGCTTCAAAAAGCTACTAAAATGCTACTAGAAGCTGGCACAAAAATGCTATTATCAGTTTTTTTCATCCAGCATTTTTTTCTAGCTTTTTTTAAGCTTATGAAAAACGCTAGTGTGCAGGAAGCCTTAAGCCTCGTACACACGGTATGATTATTGGACAACCAAGCATCTGATTTTTGTCAAAAGGACGTGTGTCAGGATCTTGTCTTGCATACTAACGTTACACAAATTGTCGTGCCACAAACACGAACGTAGTGATGTACTACAAGGAATTTCAGCTCTTGAGCGCCACCCTTTGGGCCCCCTCTGCTAATTTTGTGTTTGGCGAGCATTAATTCCGAGCATGCGCGTTTGTACTTTCGACTTTTGTGTGACGGATTTGTGTACTGACCATACGAAAATCTGCCGTGCAGCTGTCGGTTGACAAAAATTTACTAGCCTGTCATCCGAAAATTGGAAAACGATTGTTGAAAGGAGCGAACTAACGGTAAGAACTTCGGATAACAGCCTGTCAAACGACAATCCCCTTCTGATTTTCGCACCATGTGTACGGGGCATTAGACTGTAGACATAGTACAAGAGATGGTTCGAGACTGCATATCTGCTACGGGAGTGGTTTGAAACTGTAGGCTTGTTACAGGAAACAGAGACTGGTGACATGTTATATGAGACTGTTAAAGGATAAGTTCACCTTTTGTAACATATATCTTACAACCATTCTGTGAATGGAAAACTACAAGTCCCGACAGCCTTTGCGGTCGTTTTCAATGAACTACACTGACAGATCTGCAGGAGACCTGAATGGCACCAGCGATCTGCTGACCATTGGTGCGATTCTAGAGGCTCCAGAAAAAAAATGAAAAATAAATGCACATTTTTTTTTTTACCTGCAAAAAAAGTGTATTTATTATTTTTTGTTAAAAGGTGAACTTATCGTTTAAGCTGGCCATACACTAGTCAAATTTCATAAAAAAAAAAAAAAAAAAAAGTTTCTTTTGTGTTGTCTAATGGTTAGCGTGGTCAAATCGATGTTTAGTTTTTCACTACAGTGACAAGAAAATTCAAAGGAGCAAGACTGAAATTTTTCTGAAATGAACACATTTCTAACAGCAAATGTATTTTTGTTGGGGGAAGTCCATTCACTCCAAAATCATTTTTAAACAGTGGCGGCTGGTGCTTAATCTTCCTGGTGGGTGGCTGCCCATGGCCGCCACAGCCAAGAAAACCCACCCGCCCCATAAACTCCCCCCCCGCCAGTCGCTCGATCACCACATGGCCGGGAGGAGAAGCAGGAAGACATTAGCAAATATTCATTAGCTAATGTCACACAACCGGGTGGGCTCCGGGCACAGTGCTCTACGCCTCGAGCCCACCCTTGTTTGAAGCCAATTAGAGCCCCAGGGTCTAATCATGTGCTTCTAAAAAAAAAAAAACAACAAAAAAAAAAAAAACCCATTGGAATCCATGCGTCCATTGTTGAATGTACTGATGAGAACTTTTGTATGATTGTTCAAATGAACACTTGTCTACTAGTGTAGCCTTTTTTAACCAGGGTGCTGTGACACCTTGGTTTTCCTCCTGGGTTCTTCAGGGGTTCCTTGACAAATTGCCCAAAAATTGGCAACAAGCTGATGGGTGAATCAAGCCTTTTTTTTTTTGTTACCCACAGCCACAGGTTTTTATTGTGCAGCATTACATCCATGGTGACCGTGCAGGCCAGCTGCCAGATTCCTAACAACCAGTGCTATCATAGGTTGATAAAGAGGATGTCATTCGCCTGAGGACATCCTTGTTTGCCCCTTTCCATCCGCACTGGAGTCACATTAGCTGAATGAGGGAGAGAAACTTAGGGAGAAGAGAAACACAGGAATAATAGTCAGTACCAGTGTGCAAAAGTATATTGCTTTGTAAAAATAAAAATCCCCTCTAATGATGGGTGTCCTACATGTGTTGAGGCCAATGCATTATGTAAAACTATTTAGGTTAGTTTTTAAAATTTTAGAATGGAGTGCTGTGAGAATTTTAAAGGGTGCCATGACTGAAAAAAGGTTGAGAAACACTGTGCTAGCCTTTTCTTTACAACCATTTGTGCTTCCTACAACCACTTAGAAATAATGGTGCAGCATTTTGATATTCCGCTCACCAAGATTCACTACAAGGTAATAAAAAAAAAAAAAGAAAAGGGAATGAGCTGCACGAAGTAAAGAAATATACCTAAACCATTTAGGCAGCAGAAGCCAATCTGAATATTTTTCCTTTCCTTGGCTCCTAGTCAATGAGAACTTCAGGACAGGGGCGGATCCAGAGTCTAGTCTCGGGAGGGGCACTGCCAGAAAATATATATTTTTTGGGGTAAATCTATCGGGGAAATGGTTGGTGTTGGCGCTTCAATCATCACGGCACCATGGTTGTTATGGTGTCAGGATGATTGAAGCGCATTATTACTATTATTACATTGTTATAAAAAATGTAATAGTTTAACTCACCATAATGCAGAATCAGTGGGAGCCCCGAGTGTGTCACTTGCCACGTCACCTGTCACCAGATGCAGATTGTCACTTGCCACGTCGCCTGCTACATGTTGCGGATTGTCACTTGCCACGTCGCCTGTCACAAGATGCAGATTGTCACTTGCCACGTCGCCTGCCACGTTGCGGATTGTCACTTGCCACGTCGCCTGCCACATGTTGCGGATTGTCACTTGCCACGTCACCTGTCACCAGATGCAGATTGTCACTTGCCACGTCGCCTGCCACATGTTGCGGATTGTCACTTGCCACGTCGCCTGTCACCAGATGCAGATTGTCACTTGCCACGTCGCCTGCCACATGTTGCGGATTGTCACTTGCCATGTCACTTGCCACGTCGCCTGCCACATGTTGCAGATTGTCACTTGCCATGTCGCCTGTCACCAGATGCAGATTGTCACTTGCCACCTGCTAAGGTGGTCTCTTGTGTCCCAGAGACAGGCAGCAGAGAGATGATGTAATCTCTCTGCTGCCGCAGCTGCCTGCATAGTGGGGGGGAACTGCAGGGATGCAGGGCGGGCGCCGGGCGGTGAGAGATGATGTCCGCCCACAAACACATCGAGAGCGGCATATGTCAGCGGCGGCTCTCTCTCTCTCACCTATGGAGCCGCCCGGCGGCTCTTTTGTTCATGGAGCCACCCAGCGGCTCTCTCTCTCTCACTCACGGAGCCGCCCAGCAGCTCTCTCTCTCTCACTCACGGAGCCGCCCGGTGGCTCTTTCACTCACGGAGCCGCCTGGTGGCTCTCTTACCTATGGAGCCGCCCGGCGGCTCTCTCACAGTGACAGTCGCTCACCTGCATTTCTCTGAGGGGGCAATTGCCCCGTTGCCCCCCCCCCCTGGATCCGCCCCTGCTTCAGGAGGACAGTCACTGAGTGCTAAAGAACTTCATGTGGTCATCAGATCTCTATGTTGGGCACCATAGCAGTAGTGTGTTTATAATGCAACTTTTGTGCTGAGTTCTCCAGGGGATGTCAAGCTGGTCTCATTTACTTCTACTCTACTACTACTATGTATATATTAATAGTCCTCTTGCTTGCATAACTTCCATTTGAATACCTTAGACCTCTAAGGATGTTCTTGAGAGTTTTTCCAGCTTGTTGGAACATTTTGTAATAAAGGCATATCCTTCACCCTGCTTTGGAGAAAATAGAAGAATTAAAAGTTGTGTGTCATAAATATTAGGAAAGATCTTCTCAATGAAGTCATCAATTTAAGGACCATCTAATGTCTCTCAAGCCATCCTTCTGGAGACATCTGGCCATCTGAGAATATTGTAGACAGCTTGTTCAAATTAATTTCCAAATAATAGTTCCTTACAGGCCTCTATTAAAACTTTTTTTTTTCTTTCACAGTCAAAGGTGGAGTCTTCTAGATCGAGTACGCCTGTCCAATCCTCGTGGAACCAGTCCAAAAGCCAAAACTTTTTCCCCACTGAACACTGAAGGCGTAGAAGAAAGTCCCTCCAAAGAGCCAAAAAACATTGGAGTGAGCAACAAGGAGCGATTCCGTACTGCACTAAGGATGAAAGCCTATGCCTTCTGGCAAAGTTCAGAAGGTAATCACAGCTCTTTAAATAATAAAGCTTTGAATTTTCACTTAGTCAGCCTATATATATTGTATGTAGTATTTAGGGGTCTAGTTATATTTTGCAGAAACACTTCATCTCTTTTAAGCAGGAATTTATAAAGTTGTGTTCTATAGCACAGAGTTGAGAAATACTGAAGTTAATTTTGAACAGGTGAAATGCACAGCTAATCTCTAGGCAGATATAGAAGACACAAATAACTCGGCTCTGTATTCATTAAAGAATATGTTACCCCAACATTTAATCTTCCTGATATGTGTCTGTTGTACCATGAACTTGTTTTAAAGAGTATCCTGTTCTCTTTGCATTGCTTCCTTTGTGTGAAATACCTGGTGTTCCTGCCAATCCCCTGCTCTCAGATTTCAAACTGACCATGAGAGCACATATTTCTGAGGGTGGTCATTTTTCTGGCTGTGCTGGGAGTACATTCTACCTGTCCTCCAGTGGCCAAGACTCGTGCTGACATCCCCCTCCCCTGCACAGCCATTTACTGGGAAGATCAGTATACTGTTGTTTCTCCACCCACAGCTCTCTAAGCCCCTTATGCAGCTGAGAACAGATCACTTATTAAAAAACAAAAAATAAGGTCATTTACAATGATTGATATATATATATATATATATATATATATATATATATATATATATATATATATATAATTTTTTTTTTAATTTTTTTTTTTAGCTGAAAGGGTTGATTTACAAGTCAAGGGTTCACATATATTTTACCCACTAGCTGTCTAGGGCAGTTTTCTATTTTTTTCATGCACATGTTAATATCAGCATTTTTTTTGTTAGAAAATTATATAGAACACCCAAACAATAAATGTTTCCTCAAAGCAGAGACCCTGGAGAATACAGTGGTGGCTATTGCAATTTTTTATGTTACACAATATTTTCACAGCCATTTATCAAATGTAAATTTTCAGGAAAAATACTTTAGCTGCTTCCGGACCGTCTTTTGCACTTTTACTGTGGCAAGGAAGGCTCGGCGGCGGGAAGTGACATACCTGTACGTTGCTCTGTGCAGTAGCCTCTGTGGGGCGCGTGTGCCGAATGGCCTGAGGGTGAGCCAATTAGCGGGTCCGGCCACCCTCAATCGTTCCACAGAGAGGCAAAATAGCCATCTGCTTATGTAAACAAGGCAGATCGCCGTTCTGTGACATGGAAAATGTATGTGTGCCGCTCAGGCTCGATGGGGATGGGTTATATAAGTAGTTATATAAGTAGTACATCCACATGGGAGATTACCACCACTGGGGGGGGGGGGGGGGGCTGTGGGGGAGGGGAGGGAAGGGGGAAACATTTAAAATTTTAGGTTTCTTCTCCCTTTTTTTTTTTTTTTTTTACTAACACTTTGGGGGTAATTTATTTGTTTAAAGGATTGGTGGAAATGGGATTGAGGTAATAGGGGAAGAGGGAAACACGGATTCAGGGTGGAACGAGAGGGAGGCGTTTTTTCTTTTTTCTTCTGTGCAATCCTCCGGAGATCCACCCCTTAAGTTTGAATTTAACCAGTTAATTATAAATCTTTAGATGCACAGGGATAATAAGATTGAATTTTATAGGTGGGATGGTGTTGTCACGTTTAGAAGTACACCCCCCCCCCCTTTTTTTTTTTTTATATATATTAAATAACACTCTCTGGGTTATCTATCTAAAGGATTGGGTTAGGTGGAATTGAATTATCAGGGCAAGAGGGACACACGGAATTAGGGTGAAACGGGTAGGCATATTGTGCAATCTTCCAGAGACCCACCGCTTAATATTTAATTTTAAATTACCTGTTTTTTTTGTTTTTGTTTTTTTTTTAGGAGCACCGGGAAAATAAGATTGGGGCTCTATAGGTAGGATGTGGGGGCGTCGTGTTTGGGTTAAGGAGTTTTATACATAAACATTAAATTTATTTATTTATTAAATTTTCTCTCCCTCCTTGTTAGACTTCCAGGGGTTTTGCCTCTCTCCTGCAGATCGCCATTCTGTCAGGGGAGAATATAGAGATCTTGTGTTACAGGAACATAGATCTCTGTGTTTACCCAGGCAGACCATCCCCCACAGTTAGCAAGCACCTCCTAGGGACACACTTAACCCTTTGATCGCCCCTGGTGTTAACCCCTTCGCTGCCAGCGTCATTTATACAGTGACAGTGCATTTCATTTTATTTAGCACCGATCACTGTATTGGTGTCACTGGTCCCCAAAAAGTGTCACTTATGCTGCGTACATGCGACCGGACTTTCCGTCAGATTAAACTCTGACAGTCTTTCCGATGGAGTTCCGCTGAAGCGGACTTGCCTACACACGATCACACCAAAGTCTGCTCGTGTAGAACGAGATGAAGTACGATGGGGCTAGAAAAGGAAGTTCAGTAGCCAATAGCTGCCCTTGCGTCGTTTTTGGTCCGTCGGTATAACATACAGACGAGCGTTTTTTCCCGATAGGAACTGATTCCGTCGGAAAGATTTGAAACACGTTCTATTTCTAGGTCCGTCAGAATTTTGGAAAGAAAAAGTTCAATGAAGCCCACACACGATCGGAATGTCCGATGGAATGATTCCGTCTGACCTTTTCTGCCGGAAAGTCCGGTCGTTTGTACGCGGCATTGGTGTCAGATTTGTCCACCACAATGTCGCAGTCCTGCTAAAAAATTGCTGATCGCCACCATTACTTGTAAAAAAAAAAAAAAAAAGAAAAATTACTAAATCTATCCCATAGTTTGTAGACGCGATAACTTTTGCGCAAACCAATCAGTATACACTTATTGCGATTTTTTTTTACCAATAATAGCAGAATACATATTGGCCTAAATTGATGAAGAAATTAGATTTTTTCCATTTTTTTTTACTGGATATGTATTATAGCAGATAGCAAAAAAAAATAGTTTTTTTTTTTTTTTCAAAATTGTCGCTCTTTTTTTGTTTGTAGCACAAAAAATAAAAACTGCAGAAGTGATCAAATACCACCAAAAGAAGGCTCTATTTGTGGGGGAAAAAAGGACATAAATTACAGCGTCGCACGACCGTGCAATTGTCAGTTAAAATAACGCAGTGCTGTATCGCAAAAAATGGCCTGGTCACGAAGGGGTTAAAACCTTCCGGGGTTCAAATAAATTTTGGGGCACACAAACACAATTTATTACCTATTTTTTTTAGTAAAATATAAAATATGATGTTGCATTGAGTAAATAAATACCAAACACGTCAAGAATTAAAATTGTGCATGCTCGTGAATTGGTGACAAGCTATGGTACCTAAAATTGTCCATAGGTGATGCTTTAAAATTCTTTACAGGTTATCAGTTTATATTTAATTGCGAATTATAGCCCTAGAATAATTGCTCCCATAAATTATGTGTGGTGTTATAACTGTTTACATATGCATGCTGGACCTATGTGCGTGTTTGAGTTTGCCCCCCTTGTGATAGCTTTGAGGAGTGACAGTTCTGCTTTATGGAGATATCAAGGGTCTAGTAGACTTCTGATGTCTCACCTGCCTTTAAAAACAACTACCCAAGCACAGCGCACATACATGCATTTTTGGTACGTTTTTTAGCAGGGTTTTGAATTTAACAACCAATCTCCTCCTCGTACAAAAAAATGAATGAAGCAAAAAAAAAGCATAAAAAACAAGAAACAAATGATTAGGCAGCAGCACTAGTGTGAACCTATGCTAGCTATACATCTGGAACCACTGATATGTAGCAAAGACAGCCTAAAATTATAGAACTATTTATTCCAAACGGCAAAAAACTTTCTAGGATTATTGTTCATCATTACTACAGTGTACAGAAACCATGGCTTCTATGGGGTATGCCTTGGAAAGTATAACCCAGAAGGTTATAGTAAGAAGGACCCACATAGTAAAAAAGTGATTTCATGCTCTCATCAGGTAGGACGTGATAAGGCAGCATTGTTCTCTTATTTCTGATAATTATCTTGCTTTCTCTGTAGATGCCGGAACAACAGGGGACCCTATGGCAGATGGCTACAGTAATGAATATCTGTTGGAGGATTTAATCCCTACGATAAAAGTGGTCATCCATGCTTCTAGGTAAATGTCTTTCCTTTGTTGTAAGTACACATAGCAAGCAGCACAGTTGTGAAACTTTTATAGCAGCGATGGGATTGATGTACTAATGGCAAATAGACTGTTGACTTCTATCATCCAATCATGTGCAAGCAAAAAGTGCTGTTTTTTTATGTTCCCGACACGTGATTGGGTATTCATTGCAAAATGGAGCTTTACCTCATTTAATCAACCCCACTGGATGCAGCCACTCCTAGACCTGAACTGTTGTGTCCTATGGGGCTTGAGCTATATCTATAAAGAAAAGGACACAATAAATATGTTCGATGGGCACCCCCCTTCATCAAGGCTCAACATAGGATAACACTTGGGAGGACTTTGTAAATGGTGACTTTACAGGTCTATAGTAGAACCAGTATTGGTTTCATGTACTTGATGGAGGAACCTGAGGTGATGAGGGTGGCCTTTTTTTACACCTCCAGCTCAGGGCCCTGTTGAATTGAACAGGTGGTGCGAGGGTACACAGTGGCACGAATGCCTTATAGTTCTTGCCAGCAGCTGGTAGGGGTAGATAGGCTGAACATCAGCAAAGTCAGGGCAGACAGCAGTCAGTGATTAGCGAGGACTGGCTGGGCATCAGACAGAGGATCAGCAGGGACTGTTTGGGTAGCAGGCAGATGATCAGCAGAGACTGTCTGGGCAGCAGGTGATAGCAGAGACTGGCTGGGCAGGAGGCAGATGATCAGCCAAGACTGTCTGGGCAGCAGGTGATAGCAGAGACTGGCTGGGCAGGAGGCAGATGATCAGCCAAGACTGGCTGGGCAGGTGGCAGATGATCAGCCAAGACTGGCTGGGCGGGTGGCAAATGATCAGCCAAGACTGGCTGGGCGGGTGGCAGATGATCAGCAAAGACTCGTCAGGCAGGGGGCAGATGACCATCAGAGACTGGCTGGTCAGGAGGCAGATGATCAGCAGAGACTGGCTGGGCAGGTGGCAGATGATCAGCAAAGACTCGTCAGGCAGGAGGCAGATGACCATCAGAGACCTCCTGGGTAGGAGGCAGATGATCAGCAGAGACTGGCTGGGCAGGAGGCAGATGATCAGCAGAGACTGGCTGGGCAGGAGGCAGATGATCAGCCAAGAGTGGCTGGGCAGGTGGCAGATGATCAGCAAAGACTCGTCAGGCAGGGGGCAGATGACCATCAGAGACTGGCTGGTCAGGAGGCAGATGATCAGCAGAGACTGGCTGGGCAGGAGGCAGATGATCAGCCAAGACTCGTCAGGCAGGAGGCAGATGACCATCAGAGACCTCCTGGGTAGGAGGCAGATGATCAGCAGAGACTGGCTGGGCAGCAGGCAGATAATCAGCAGAGACTGGCTGGGCAGCAGGCAGATAATCACCAGAAACTGGCTGGGCAGCAGGCAGATAATCAGCAAAGACTGACTGGGCAGAAGGTGATAGTGGAGACTGTCTGGGCAGCAGGTGATAGCAGAGACTGGGTGGGCAGATGATCAGCAGAGATTGGCTCGGCAAGAGGCAGGTGATCAACAGAGACTGGCTGGGCAGCCGTATCGGTAACTGATGGTCCAATCTAGTACAATCATGTAGGCAGATGTGTAGATGGAATTCAGGCTGGGGAGAGTAATGGATGAGCAGGTCAAGAATAGAAGGAGCAGGTAGAAGTGTAATCTAAATGCAAGCCATGGTGGGCACAGGTGGATATCAGGAGTAGCTAAGGCAGGCCAGGTCATTATATACGTTGTATACTTGGATTTTGCACAAGCGTTTCCTCACACAAAGCTAATGTGTAAGGTAAGGTCTACAGGCCTGGAAATATCAGTTTGTAAATGGATAGAAAACTGGCTAAAAGACAGAATACAGAAAGTAGTGGTTAATGATTCTTACTCTGAATGGTCTAAGTTTATCAGTGGTGTACCCCAAGGTTCAGTGTTGGGAACCTTACTTTTTAATACCTGTATAAATGATATAGGGTCTGGGATTAAAAGTACCATTTCAGTCTTTGCAGTTGACACCAAACTATGCAGTGGAGTAACATCGTTGCAGAATGTCTCCAACTTAGAAGCCGACCTCAGTATCTAATTGGGCGACTGTGTGTATCAGATTAGGTTTAATGTTGATAAATATAAAGTTATGCACTTGGGGGCTAAGAATATGCATGCATCATACATACTAGGGGGAGTACAACTGGGGGAATCCATAGTGGAGAAGGATCTGGGTGTTCTGGTAGATCATAAACTCAATAATAACATGCAATGCCAAGGTGCGGTTTCCAAAGTGAGCAAAGTCTTTTTTTTGTATTAAGAGAGGCATGTACTCCAGAGAGAGAGATATCATTTTGCCCCCCTGTACAAATCATTAGTAAGACCTCATCTGGAATATGCAGTTGAGTTTTGGGCACCAGTTCTCAAAAAGGATATCGGGGAACTGGAGAAAGTGCAGAGAAGGGCAACCAAACTGATAAGAGGCGTGGAGGAGCTCAGCTATGAGGAAATATTAGAGGAACTGAATTTATTCTCTCTTGAGAAGAGGAGATTAAGGGGGGATATGATCACCATGTACAAATATATATACGGGGTCCATATAGTGAACTTGGTGTTGAGTTATTTTTACTTTTTTGGTCAACACAGGTTTTACTTTATGGTCAATACAGAGGACCAGGGGGTCCAGGGGGCACTCTTTACGCCTAGAGGTAAAGAGATGTCATCTCCAAATACAGAAAGGTTTCTTCACAGTAAGAGCTGTGAAAATGTGGAATAGACTCCCTCCAGAGGTGGTTCTGGCCAGCTCAGTAGATTGCTCTAAAAAAGGCCTGGATTCTTTCCTAAATGTACATAATATAACTGGGTACTAACATTTATAGGTAAAGTTGATCCAGGGAAAATCCGATTGCCTCTCGGGGGATCAGGACGGTATTTTTTCCTCTGCTGTAGCAAATTGGATCATGCTTTGCTGGGGTTTCTCCCTTCCTCTGGATCAACTGTGGATTGATCCAGGATTGTGTATATGGGATTGTATGATATTATTTTTTATTTATTCCTTTATTTTTATAGTTGAACTGAATGGACTTGTGTCTTTTTTCAACCTGGCTAACCGGGTTGAAAAAGTTAACTATGTAACTGTAGCAAAGCCCCGGGCCACTTTAGGCCTAATGGTGACTTCCGGAGCCAGAGACAGCCTACATCCTTCTGTGTAGAGTGGGTTACAAGGCATGGTGGGTGTAATGCAAGGTGGATTGATGGGCGCCAGACACTTCTTGAATGCAAAGAGATTTATTGTCTCTCAAACAGAACTGTGGGAGAGTGGGTTGGGGCCAGGACACCTTTAAGTAGAGGCAATGTAAATTGGCAGACTCCAAGACTTCTATAGTCAGACAGCCATGCAAGGAAAGGTATCCAGCTAGACACCACATCTGCATGGGTAGGAATGCTGTCTCCTATGGCAACAGTCTTGTAACAGTTTCTAACAAAGGTTATTTTTTGCTTCCTTTACAATCGCCTATTGTAGAACTTCACTCCGCAGAGCTCTCAGTCTTTCACTAGACTTTCTGATCCACTGTCACTGGATCCTCTGAGCTCTTCCAATCTTCTCACTCAGTATCCTCCTCAAGCGTCACCGCCGTGTCCCTGCTGGGTCCCTGGCTTGGCACTCAGATACTCCTCAAGCGTCACCCCACTGGCCTGCTTGGTCCCTGGCTTGGCACACTCTAATGCTCTACAAGCGTCACTTCCACTGGCTGGGTCCCTGGCTTGAAACGTGCTGAATTTTTCATACTTCTTTACTGTCCCCGGTTGGTGAGAATGCTGCTCTGATACTTGCTTCAGCTACTCACAGTGGTCCCCGGTAACAAGGTGGATGGTCCCTTAGTGGTAACAGCTTCCCCCTCTTCCTCTGACCATGACAGGTTCTCTGGCCAGCGGAACCGTTACTTCTGGTTAAATTACAGGCCCGCAGTCCCAACCCTACGCTGCTTGTTGCTTCTGGATATGCCCTTAGACAGCCTAGCAGCCAGATGTCCCCAGGATAGGCCTTAGGTTTCTGGTCTAGCAGCCCGGGGCAATACAACACATGTCCACCCAGACAGCCGTCCAAGTGAACCTCGATCACCTGACTTCACCCAAATAAATAGGCTCTCCCAGCAGGCCAAGGGACCCAAGAAAATACCTGCCCATTGGCTGAGACACCCCCATTTATTCTTAATCTGTCCTTGCAATGCCCTTGTCTTATCTAATGTCATCAGATACCTGGTCATCTAGCGACAGAAGAGAGGAGTGCAGCAATTCCAGAATTAGGGTGAAATCAGTTGACCTCCTAACAATTAGCCAAGGGAACTATCACTTGGCAAATAAATTTAAGAGCAACCCTTCCTAAACATCAGGGTGCTACATCACTTATAATATATAGTCAAATACAGAGATGCAGATAGCAAGTTACATGGCAATGCTGTACATGAAACATCACTGGTCATGTGCAGCAGATCAGTTTAATAAACTCACTTAGACCCCTTTTTCACACTGAGGTGCTTTACAGACGATATAGCGCTAAAAATAGCGCCTGTATAGCGCCTCTCTTTTCACTCCAGCTTTCACACTGGAGCGGTGCGCTGGCAGGGTGGTCAAAAAATTCCTGTAAGCAGCATCTTTGAGGCGCTGTAGGAGCGGTGTATACACCGCTCCTACAGCGCCCCTGCCCATTGAAATCAATAGGCAGTGCCACCAAAGCAATGGCAAAGCGCCTCTGCAGTGGTGCTTTGCGGGCGCTTTTAACCCTTCTTCGGCCGTTAACGAGGGTTAAAAGCGCCCCGCTAGCAGCCGAAAAGCACCACAAAAACGACTGTAAAGCGCCGCTACAAATAGCGGCGCATTACCCCCGGTGCTGCTCAGTGTGAAAGTGCCCTAAGCGCCAGCATCAGTGACAGACATATGCACGTTCCCACTCATGCATTTGCGTACCTCCACAATTATGTGCCGTCCTGCGTCTGTACACAGGTATTCGAACCAGTGCACAATTCCGTATACTGGCATGCCCTTCCCGACAGTTTAAATCTCCACATGGAGTAACTAAACTAAACAGCAGCTGCTGAGCAGCCCACCAAAATGCGTTGGTTGTTTTTATATGGCATATTTAGCAACAAATAAAGTTATCTATGATTATTTCATCCGGTTTTGGTCTGGCGCTCATTTCTATATATCTATGGTTTGAGCTACTGTCGGGTGCCCATTGAGGAAAACCTTAAGCTGTGGGAGCCGCCTTGCCAAAACCATTGCAATTGTTTGTAATCCTTCGCCATTTTAATTTACATGCAAGTTTCAAAGTTCCCAGTGGCTCTTTGATTATGTTGTTCATGGTAAACTTGTAATGGCTATCCCTTCAACTGGGAAGTCTTTGAAGCCTCCCCTGTACAAAACAAATGTAGGCTAATCTGAATTTTAGGGTTAAAGTACACCAAGTAGCTTAAACTTACTTCACTAATAACTAAACCATTTTCAAAATTACTAGTTTTCTTGTCAGGTTAAAAAAAACATTAAATCCCTTTTTAATAGAGTACATTTCATGTTTGCTTCTCCAGCAGCCTGTGTCCCGTACCATAAACCCCTATGTCATTGCTAAGTATTTTATGGTTTGCTCACACTAGGGAGCGGTAAAACCCCACTGTTGAACCACATTTTTACTGCCCCCACCCGCGCCCCCTTTAGCTGCAGAGATATACACATGCTGCAGCCACAAAGCAAAGCATTAATTATACCCTGAGCCATGAAGCAAAACAGGAATTATACCCCTAGGCAGGTGTAGCAACCGCTGAGGGCAAGGCATTCACGTAAACGTGGCTGCTATGCAAGTGCCCTCCAACTACATGCAATGCACGCAATTCCGGCATGCTAGTGCAAGGTTCAAGTGGTTAAAGCCGGTGATGGGGAGATGATACAGTGCCTCCTAAATGCGTGCCAACTACTCTCTGAAGAGCGATCAAAGCATGTGTGAATGAGCCCTTCACGATGTAGGGGGTTAGAGGAAGGAACCACAACTTTCACAGCACCCTCCACAGACAATTGAATTCTCAAGCAAGACATGGCAGTTTAATCCAATGCAAATTTACTTGTTAAAATGCAATACATGGGCTGTTCAGCGGTCACACCAAAATGTAAAGAGACCAATGATCTGAGCCTTGCTTTGAGTCCACTATGAAGGGTTGGTAACTAAAATGAAGAAGAAGAGAGGTGTTTGTCGAAGGACCAAACCAACTAGCCACATTATACAGGTAAACTGGAACATACCATTTCAGAATTATAGTAATAAGTTGTAGCTACACTGAATTACCTCTAGATGTCAGCACAAAGATATTTATACATTGCATAATAAAATCCAATGCAAAAGTGATGGATACACGAAAAGTGTTCCCTATCACCCTAAATTCAAAGTCAAACTCTGCTTAGCAAAACAGTTTACCATGAGCAAAGTGGTGCCCACAACTGCTAGAAATAGCTTTGCATAAGGTCCTAGCAGACATATTGTGTTACCTGCTTCGAAGCAGGACTTTTACTTTTCTACAGTTAAATTGACTGATGGGGTTCACTTTAATGATGTAGCTGGCTGAGGTTGAACTGGAATTGCTTGTTCTTATGTTGGTTTTCTCCCATACAGAATAATGCAGTTTCTGCTACATAAGAAGAAATTTAAGGAGACTTTGCGGCCTTATGATGTGAAGGATGTCATAGAGCAATATTCTGCCGGACATCTGGATATGCTCTCTAGGATTAAATACCTCCAGTCAAGGTAAGGGCAATTTTTGGAATTGAGGAACACTGGTTTGTATATTTTATAAAATGGTGTGAAAGGCACCTGCCTTTACACGCACATAAACTTTAATGTCATCCCAGTCTTAGTCCGTAGGGTTCAGTATTGAGTTGGTCCACCCTTTGCAGCTTTGACAGCTTCAACTCTTCTGGGAAGGCTGTCCACAAGGTTTAGGAGTGTGTCTATGGGAATGTTTGACCATTCTTCCAGAAGTTCATCGCTGATGTTGGACTAGAAGGCCTGGCTCGCAGTCTCCGCTCTAATTCATCTCAAAGGTGTTCTATCGGGTTGAGGTCAGGACTCTGTGTAGGCCAGTAAAGTTCCTCCACCCCAAACTCGCTCATCCATGTCTTTATGGACCTTGCTTTGTGCACTGGTCCAAACCATTTGGTGAAGGGGGGATTATGGTTGGGGGGTTGTTTTTCAGGGGTTGGGCTTGGCCCCTTAGTTCCAGTGAAGGGAACCAAGACATTGTGGACAATTTCATGCTCCCAACTTTGTGTGAACAGTTTGGGGAGGGCCCTTCAAGTTCCAACATGACTGCGCACCAGTGCACAAAGCAAGGTCCATAAAGACATGGATGAACGAGTTTGGGGTGGAGAAATTTGACTGGCCTGCACCTCAACCCGATAGAACACCTTTGGGATGATATAGAGCGAAGACTGCGAGCCAGGCCTTCTCATCCAACATCAGTGCCTGACCTCACAAATGCACTTCTTGAAGAATGGTCAAACATTCCCATAGACACACTCCTAATCCTTGTGGACAACCTTCCCAGAAAAGTTGAAGCTGTTATAGCTGCAAAGGGTGGGCCAACTCAATATTGAACCCTATGAACTAAGACTGGGATGCCATTAAAGTTCATGTGCGTGTAAAGGCAGGCGCCCCAATACTTTTGACAATATAGTGTATTTTGTGTAGCAACAGCCAGGGCCGCCAAAAGAGGGGTAGAGTCAGCCCTCCTGTATGGGGCCTGGGCCCAATCAATTCCCCAGGGATAGAGAGGAGACTGTTCAAACACCTTTGAGTACAGTAATTTAATCACTAGGAGTCATGGCTCCTAGTGATTAAATAAAAGTTCCCCAGGACCCATCAGTTGGTCTCTTCCTCTATATTAATGTATTTGTTGGGAGCTGCAACACGGATTATTACACCTGATCCTGAAAATGAGGCCCTGCTGCTGAACTGATGGGGCCTGGCTGCCCAGGGAACTTTTATTTAATTGCTGGGAACCATGACTGAGTGATTGCTGTGCATGCATAATAATGTATTTAAAGTCCTGTGTACCATGGATCAGCCTGCAGGGCTGCCACGTACAGCAGATTAGAAACACTGGACTGGGGGGGGGGGGGGGGACTCAGGCCCCTGTTAGGCAGGCTGTATGGGGCCCCATTATTTCCAATGGTGGCCTTGGTAACAGCTATCAGAAATCTCTAACCATTGCCTGAATGGTGCTAATATAAGCTACAATCTTGGCATTGCTGGTGTTTTGCCATTTATGTATGACTACGAAGTATACAAATTTATTTTACCATATTGTTTTTGACTCTCAGGGCTCAATGTATATAGAAGCAATACAGATTAAATGTGGCCATACCTCTGCTTTAAGAAAAAAGCGGAAAAAAAAGCATTGTTTTCCAGTTGCTTTTGGGCTTTAGAGCTTTGTGTTCCAGTTACTTGGGGCTCTGTGTTCCAGGTGCTTGGCTGTTGTGGCGATGAAATGAAGAGAAGAGAAGAGTAGAGGTTAGGGTAAAGAGCAGATGGGGAGGAGGGAGGAAATGAGAAAGGGTTTTTTGGATTAGGTGGAGGATGAAGTGAAGAGGGGGTGAGATGAGGAGGGAGGATGAGAAGAGGAGGGGTTTTGGAGATGAGGAGGGAGGAGAAGTTGCGGAGGGTGAGGAAATGAGGAGGGGTTTAGTAGATGAGGAGGGAGGATGAGGTGAAGGGGGGAGATGAGGAGGGGTTTTGGAGATGAGGAGGGAGCATGAGATTAAAGGGTGGGGGGGGGATGAGGAGGGAGGATGAGCTGGAGAGGGGGAGGAAATGAGGAGGGGTTTAGTAGATGAGGAGGGAGGATGAGGTGAAGGGGGGGGGGAGATGAGGAGGGGTTTTGGAGATGAGGAGGGAGCATGAGATTAAAGGGTGGGGGGATGAGGAGGGAGGATGAGTTGGAGAGGGGGAGGAAATGAGGAGGGGTTTAGTAGATGAGGAGGGAGGATGAGCTGAAGGGGGGGAGATGAGGAGGGGTTTTGGAGATGAGGAGGGAGGATGAGGTGAAGGGGGAGATGAGGAGGGGTTTTGGAATGAGGGGGGTGCATGAGATTAAAGGGGGGGGGGTGAGAAGGGAGGATGAGTTGGGTAGGGGGAGGAAATGAGGAGTTTAGTAGATGAGGAGGGAGGATGAGGTGAAGGGGGGAGACGAGGAGGGGTTTTGGAGATGAGGAGGTTCCATGAGATTAAAGGGGGGGAGGTGAGAAGGGAGAATGAGTTGGGGAGGGGGAGGAAATGAAGAGGGGTTTTAGAGATGAGGAGGGAGGATGAGTTAGAGAGGTTGGAGGTTATGAGGAGCGGTTTTTGAGATTAGGATGGAGGATGAGATGAGGAGAGATCTGTGTTCTTTGTAATCCATCAGAAATGAAGGAGGCAGGGCTGACACCACACATCTTAAGATTTCCAAGCTCAAGATACATTGTACTGTCAGCTCAAAAAGGAAAATAATTAATTGAATATGTTTCTGGCACGTAAACAATTAATTTTTCTTTACTTTTAGTGTTTTTATAGGAATAAAATATTGGGAAATGTGTGTAGCAATAACTCTCGGTGGAGCTGCTGGTTTAAGCGGGCTTGTTACCTTCACTCTCCTTCCCTCTGTTTCACCGGCACCGGGTCTAGGGTTCCGTTGAGTTTACCTCCAGACGATATAAGCACCAACACTTGAGTGCGTTTTCAATGCTTTATTGATCAATTAACAAAGGAAGTAGCAGGAAAGAGGCAGAAGGGAAACTGCAGGGAAAGCTCAAATACCTTTCTGTAGGATTCTTTACAAATGTACTTTAGAGTTGAATATTACAGTAGAATGCGCTCCCCTTGTGGGACACACTCTTTGCTCGCCTGGATAGGCCTCTCTCACTTGCCTAGCAGCCAGCACGTAGCACGAACAAAAGTCTCTGCCACAGACTTGCTTGGAATGAACCCGTACGATCCTCTGCCACAGGATGTATTGGTTTTGTGGTGAATGTCAGTCACAGTGCTTGAACCTTTAAGCCAAACCCGGCAACACTATGCTGTAAAGTTACTTTAGGATACGTCCTCCAACCGAGTCACCAGGCCCCTCTCCAGACCAGCACTCTGCATGATCCTTCCATGACGGGTCCTCCCCTGGAATCTCCTCGGTTGTCCAGCTTCTTCACTCTGGATAGACAGCTCAGGACCATTCCTCAGCTGCTGTGGTAGGCCCCAGACAAGCCTCTGGGCCCACCCATGCGCCGCAGCGGTGTGGGCCTCCGGAACAGAGGACCACGAGGTAGCACTCTAACGCATACCTGTCGGCCAGGAGGGCCAGCAGATGGCTATAAAAAAAATGACCCTAAAACATGGCGTCTGTCCCATAAATACCCTCTCCCAGAATCCCACTCGGAGGACCACCTCCACCGAGTTGTCTCCGGGACAGAAGAGCATCCATACGCTTTGACACGTTGCCTTTCCAACACTAGCCGATAGTAACAACGACACCCACCGGCCCAGTATGGAAACACACGCAACGTCATCCAAGCTGGAACAGAGGCAAATCTAACTTCCCCTAACGAGCAATTTACTAAATTCACCTATCAGATGGTAGATCGCAAATCTACCAGCGCTACATGTGTATGTATTGCAGAGATGTGCTAAATATGTTTTTTTATTTTGCCTTGACATACACTTGAAGAGAAAAAAATCAGAGGAGGAGATCCTAGCCTGGTCATGTTATCAATAAAAATCATGTGAGATGTGACTAGCTTCTTTTCCAGTCATTGAGTTCTTTCTACAGCATTAAGCAGAGAGTACTATGCAGGACACTGCAGGCTCTACATCATGGCCAGCATTTTGTAAATGGGCCACAATATTGTAGTTTTGACTGGATTGTGATATCCGTACTCTGTTTTAAATTGGTCCCTCAGTCTCTCTATAGGCTCTGTTTTCTTCTGCTATTATCATGTTTCTCTCAGTTGATATGCATGCGGCAGACCCTGACTGGCTCTTATTGCTGGATTTCATTCTTTGGAGAGCACAGCAGGAGTAGGGGGCACACATGAACCCTGGAGGGAACACTCACATTCTCCAGGTGGACAGGAAGAAATTCGGGCATTATCTTGACAAAATTATAAAATATGCTACTCCCAAGCCCTAAAAGCCAGCAAGGGCTCATCAGGCCCGTTGCGACAGGACAGGCAAAACAAGCAATTGCTTGGGGCCCCGAGCTGGACTGGGGCCCCAGCCGCGCCGCCGGCTGCCGCTTCCTATAAGCTGCAGCCTGTATCATGGCCAAGCTCCTCTTCCTTCCTCTTGCAGTCCACGCGGTACAGGACTCAGGAGATTCAGTTTCCTGTTCCCAGCAGGACTGACAGCAAGTGCACACACTGAGTGCTCACTTCCTTTCAGTCCGGCCGGCCCGGAACAGAAAACTGAATCTCCTAACGTGTGGTACGCGGTAGGGAGGGGGGTTAAAAAGAACACGGGGGGAGTAGTAAGGGGGGCTTTGCGTGCGTGCGGGGGGGGTTGGGGGGGGCCTCAATGTCCATTTTGCCTGGGGCCCCCAAATTCCTTCAAACGGCCCTGGGGCTCATCCTATGCCCCACAGACTGCACAAATATAAAGGAAAAGACCAGCTGCACTCTGCAGAAAATCCAAATGCTGGTAACTTTATTTATCCATACAGCGTGAACAAAGAGTACCACCAGAAATTTCTTATAGAGGAGGAAGTCCCAGGTGTGTACTCTCTGCTCATGTTGTCCTGATGAATAAAGTGTAGCACCCTCTAGTGTGCTACTAGTGTAAGTGTAGGCAAATTTATCTTATGACTCATAGTTAACTTGTGAGTCTTAATTGGGTCATGGGTTTACTGCATGTCAGGCTCGATGACTCACAAAGGCAGGTCTCTGGTGCCTCCCCCTGGTTCTGGAAGTTTGAAGAAATGTCCAGAAGCTATAGTGCGGAGGCCAGGAGGGTTGATCTGCATACTTAGGGGTGCTTGACCAATTCGCAGGCAGTGGGCCTGGCAGGGTGGCTGTGCCAGCCCTTAAATATGGATGAGTCATGCCAGTAGGAGAGTCGGGTGGAAGATGGAGTGCTGAGGAGACTGTCGGTGGCCTTGGAGGGGAGCCCCTTGTCCTCAGCCTACAGCTCTGGCTGGCTTGGGAGGATCCTGACAGTTCAGTTTGAAAGGAATCTTGCCTAAGGAGCAGCAGGGAGCAAGGAGGACAATTTGAGTACATCAGCACACCTAGGGATACACAAGGGGAGAGACTGCCACATGTAGCAAGCCTTTCTGGAAGACAGCATTGTGCTTAATCTTTCCTTTCCCTTGCCCCGTTAGATCTTCAGAGCAGCTGGGTGGGCTGGTGAAGGAGCAGCTGGGTAGGCTGGTGAAGGAGCAGCTGGGTAGGCTGGTGAAGGAGCAGCTGGGTAGGCTGGTGAAAGAGCAGCCAGAATGGCTGGTAGTTCCTGCAGTCGGCAGAGCTGGGATCAGTGTCTACAGTGGAGTTGGAGATACTTTAGTATGCAGCCTACAACACTTTATGCTACTTCCCAAGAGACTGAGAGTTCCTAGTCCTTAAGGGGCTCTTGCATCTGTTAATCATCAGACTGTCAGTGTTCAGGAGGAAGAAGTTGTCCCTGTTTCTGTTGCAATCAAGTTGGGCATCCCATAATTCTTATTCCCCATCCAAGTTATTACCCCTAATAAAACAACAAGAACCAAGCTCAAAGACTATTCCTTGTGTCTGGAGAAAGTGTGAAAAATGCTTGTTGCCTGGCTGTGTGAGTGGGGAACCCAGTCATCTGCAACCCCTGTGGGGGTAGTGCTACAAAAGATACCAGAAATGAAATTTGAATAAGTGCAGCTTATCTTTTCATATGGCTTTGTAGAGTCAGGCATTATGACACAGATTGCACTGCTGGACTACAAAAACCTAAACGTAGCCAAAGACTGTCTCTTTAAAATTAGGCTCCACCTATTATCAAAATATTTCTTTGGGGTGGGCTGATCCTTTAATTTCTGTTGTTGACTTGTGTTACAGCTAACTTTTAAGAATACATAGAAAATTCCTGTCTTAATTTCTTCTTCTCCAGAATAGATATGGTTTTTGCTCCAGGTCCTCTTTCCACCCCTAAACATAAAAAGTCCCAGAAAGGAATGGGTGGACTTGGTGGAGGATACAGCTATCCATCTCAACAGTCTCCAAGGTAATATGGCCCTGATGATCAAGCCATTAATGTCATGCAGTTTATTATATGTTAAGATGACCAGAAGAAGTTCTAGAGAATATTATTTCCTAATTAGAAAATGTATATGAGATCTTGACATGTTTCTTTTTTGAAGCGGTTACTGTTTCCATGCATACACGCAATATTCCTAGATGAACCAGCCGTTCTTTAGTGCTGTTACATTTGGGTTCTGTACTAAAGGCCAACTGATCTGGAGCAACATTCCACAGGACTAGACCCATCAATCAGAGCGCTATGTACAGAACTCTATCAGCCAACCAGGCATTTGAAAATTCAGACTGCTGGCTTGCATCTATTAAGAGCAATGGAAGGGTTCCAATGCTAAACCAGTGTCAGGAACCAAAAACCGGATGGAGACAGAAAGTGCAGTTAAAATCACATCTTTAATGAAATGGCAGAAATAAGTGTAGGAACGTAATCAAAAAACAGAAGCCACAGTTTGGATGCCAGAGCAGGTAATGAGACGAGCCAGGGTCAGGAAACCAAAAGTCAGCATAGTCAGGAGCAAAATTCAGGAACAGGAATCGGAAGGGAAGTCATACACAGGAGCACAGGAAGGAAGCACTTAGAGATCATAGACCACGCAAGGGAGAGGAGGAAATGAGCAAAGCTGCCTAAATAGTAAAAAGAGGCTGGCTGTAGGCTGGACTAATGAGGCAGGTTAATGGTAACCAGGTGGGTCACTGTGGTAACAACTGGTGGCTGGTAATTAACAGACAGCTGAGCAGCTTCTGAGCACTGAAGGAAAAGAGAAACAGGTTCTTTTTACTTCACAAAATATCATCCATGAGACTTCATTCTCCTCTTTCAGGCATGATCCCTATGGTTCCAAAGCATCAGAATATGAAGACCAAAGTATGATGGGAAAATTTGTAAAAGTGGAAAGACAGGTACAGTATAAACCAACATTTTAAGCAATGGTGTTTATTTGTGAAATGTTCAAACAGCCTGTAGAAGGACAGGGTTGATCCTGGTCATACCCAGATATAGGGATGAGCTGCCAAACTCTATTTCACAGTGAACGGATTTAGCATTTGTCAAAACGTTGTCAAAAATTGCCTTTGTTCAAACCAAAGCCATGTTGGACTCCAGTGCTGTGTTACCTGGCTATGTTGTTAAGTAGACATGTGCATTCGTTTTCGTCCGAATGCATTTTCGGCCGAATTTCAGGTATTTTCGTTATCGTTTTAACAAACGATAACGAAAGTGCAGAATCCGAAAAATGAAAGATCCGACATAAACAAATGCTTTATTTTCATTTTCGTTGTTACAACAGTTCGATATAGATAGGAGATTCGACATGATGATGACAATAACAATCTGTGTCCATCAAACCTGTGGTCGAATGTGCCTAACCTTAACTCTATTAGTCCAAGATTATTCTACATAGAGAGAAAAGATTCGACATAGAGAGAAAAGATTCGACGTAGGGGAGAAAGATTCGACGTAGGGGAGAAAAGATTCGACGTAGGGGAGAAAAGATTCGACGTAGGGGAGAAAAGATAAATAAAAATAATGATGATGATGAATGTTATTGGCTGATTGTAACCAAAGAGCAGGAGCAGTAAAATAGCTAGAACTAAGTACACACGTACTTTGGCTTATGGTGTCGAAAGTTCTAAGAAGATTCGACGGGCAGGTAAACTATACGGCATTGTACAGTTTAGCTGCTCCGTCGAATCTTCTTTGAACATTCGACAAACACCATAAGCCTTCAATGACAGAATCGACCTCAATTTGGATTTTCGGACGAATGCAATTTTTAACGAAAAACGAAATCAATAAAAACGAATTTCAGGAGTAACTAAATAAATGTATTTTTCGGACGAAAACGAAATTCCGAAACAAAATATTTCAGTGTGCACATGTCTATTGTTAAGCAAAGCCATGTGAACCAGATGTTGGTATTAACTGACATGGAATGAATGGCTTTGGTGATCAAAAATAGCCACATCAATGCCATAGATTTATCAACCAAGCTGTCATTGTATTTCTGATGTGTGCACCACTTATAATTTTGCTCATTCCTGCATGCAATTAATTTCTGTCAGTTTCCTTTATGCTTTTCGTAATAGGAGCAATCAATATATATCAAGTGAACTTGCCACCAACAGTTTTTTGTTGCCTTGATCCATTCAGCCTGTGTTATAATTGAAACACGTGGCAATTTTCAGTCAATTTTTATTTACCAAGAATGCAAATACAACACAAGTAATCAGCAGAGTTTGATCGACCACTGGAATCCAGTTGTTTGGGAAGCCGAAACTGGGCAATACTTTGACAGGTTTAATACAGTTTATTAAATTATGAACAAAAAACCAGTATGGTAATGTCTTTAAAAGTGACTTGATTTTTTCCAATGGGTTTGATCAGGCTAATTAAATTCCATTGCCTTTCGGTTCATCAAAATCACTATTTTAGGTCTTTTTGATTTTGAAAAAAATGAAATTGTAGCTATTTCCTTAGTTTGTCCTCTTTACCGCTTTATCAGCTATCCTGACATTCAACTGACAATCGGAATCAAAAACATTAAATAAGAGGAGTTTTGTCAGTTGCACAATACAAGGGATTCTCAGGGATAAGTTGTACATGTTACCTGATACAATTAGGTTGTAAATAAGTCTACAGCTGGACGGAGATTCAATTTGCATGTTTATTAAACTTTTTATTTTCTGTGTTCATTTTTTTTCCTTCTGTGACTCCTGGATCAGGTCCAAGACATGGAAAGGAAACTGGATTTTCTGGTTGACATGCACATGCAACACATGGATCAGCTACAGGTCCAAGTTACAGAATACTATCCACTCCCAGAGGCAACAGTTAAAGGAGAAGGAGAAGAAAGCCAATACTCTGAAGGCGGGAGGGTAATTTATAACTACACGGAGTCTTGCGCCCATGTGGATCCCTTCAACTTGCACCAAGTTTCATTTAACAAAATGGACCAGTATGGGTTCTTTGAGGACTACCCCGTGGATTTTACTTCACCTATGCCTTTTAATGGTGACAATTGTTCCAGAAGGTCGATGTCCTCTTCAGCCAACTACACTGAAAGGCCAACTGTTTTGCCTATTCAGACTTTAATAGACACACGGGTGGATTTTCGTCACAAAGGAGAGGTATCAAGTCCTTATAACGAGAGGGGTTCCCCCATCCATAGAAGAAGTTTTACAAGGGACAGTGACACCTCTTTATCTTTTCTATCAGTGACCCATGATGAACTTCAAAGGTCCCCCAGCGGGTTCAGCATTTCCCAAGAAAAAGAAGACTTTAATTTTGGTTCTAATGGCTCAACGTGGATGAGAGATAAACGCTTTTTAGCGGAAGGTGAAACGGACACCGATACAGACCCATTCACACCAAGCGGCCCCATGACTTTGTCGTCAACAGGAGAGGGTATCTCCGATTCGGCATGGACACCTTCTAAACCTACTTAAAGAAAATGAGGGGAGAGGGAGGGGGGAATTTATCTTTTCGTATGATGTACTATTTGTACAAGTCACTATACACTTTCCAAAGTTGAATAGTTAAGATCACCGATGGCTACATACGATGCATGCTTCAATTTGTAGTCACTGCATCGCGCCACTTTTTTTTCCCCCTCACTTTTGGTTGCTTACCACTAACAGGAACAGCTTTTAGACTCCAGCATGAGTTGCATGCATTTACACGATATAAATGTTAAAAAAAATAATAATTATATTTTATATTTTGTAACGAAAAAAAGGCACATAACCTTTGGGTGGAACTATGCAGAGGGTAATGTGGTTGTGGTATTTCACCTTTCATTGTAAACATGGCACTTTCATTTTCAGAGCTGCATTTCTATTTATTTTTTCCGCCACCTTTGGGTAACTTTATTTGACATTACTAGATGATACACGTTTAAAAACACATGTCTGGTTATGTGTACATGGGTTTTTCTTCAAGAATGAAAAGACAGAGGGCAATTGAGTATGCCTTTAAAATATTTGGACTGTAAGGCACCACCAGCCCAGGCACAGTAGGCACAAACAATGGGAGAACCCAACCCAAGAGAGCTTTGACATTTGCCTGCAAAGTGTCAGAGGTCTTTAAATCGTGCGTAGAGACAGCTGTTGTATATGTAGGTAACAATTGCACTAAAAAAGAATTTATAGGGGCAATCACCTGCTGAGAAGCTACTGATGTAGGAAAAAAATAGCATTCCAAAAAGCTTAAGGCTGGGTTTACACCTAATACCGATGCGGCTCCCAGCAGGGGTCCTGTGCGTCCCCGTTCACTGTTTCCAAAAGACGCACAGTGCTCCTGTGCAAATTCGCACAGGAGCCGCAGCAGAGATATGTGTACCAGCTCCATAGAGAGCCGGTCAAAATCTCCCGCTATTGCAAATTGGACGCGGGGAACCCCCGCATCCAATTCGCCATGGTGTGAACCCAGCCTTAATACTGGCAGTCACCTGCTGAGAGTATACCAGTAGTAACATCCAAAGCATCTGTGATCCATGTGTGGTTCCCAGACCACTGCTTTAGGATTGGATTGTATCAGCTTGGCTAGTATAAATGAAACTTGCTGCCAATGTTGGTAGGAAACAGAGCATTATGGTAGTAGTTAGTCACATTCAAGTGGACCAATCATCCAATTGACTTCTACAGTTCTGTTGAGCGCCAGAAACATAATTTCATTTAAACTAAAATGGGCAACACGGTTTGTATTAAGGTGCCTATGTTGTCCATATGACTTAAATGCTATAGCACAGGGTTGTCCAACCTGTGGCCCTAGATGGTTATCAATGCAGCCCAACACAAAACCTTAACTTACCCAAAAATGTTGATTTTTTATTTTTTTTGTCTTTTTTTTTTTTTGTAAGAATGAATTTACACTTACTGTAGCAAACACATGAGGAGCAAGATAAATTTGACAGTGTCTCTTTACTGGACTTTTAGTTTTTTATCTTCCCAAAGAAAAATCTCCCACTCTTCACAATCATGCCTTAGTCATGTCATCAGTGTTCGGCAGCACCTATATTTGTGAGCAACTGTTTTCAAGGATGAAGCACATGAAGGGCAAAATTAGAACCAAAATATCTGATGAGCACCTTGAGAATTCATTGAGAATTGCGACTCTATCCATCCAACCAGATATTAATGTGTTAGTTTATCAAAAACAGTGTCAAATGTCGCACTAGTTTTATGTCGACCTCTTTTACTTTTATAACAAACTATATTGCAACAAAAAAAAAAATGTATTACTCAGATTCAGGTACATCGTCTATGTCAGCGGTCATTAACTTGTGATCTGCCTGACTTTTTCTGCTCATCATCTGTCCTTATGGTTAGTGCATTTTATGTGTGGCCCAAGATCATTCCTCCAATATGGCCCAGAAAGGTCAAAAGGTTGGACACCGCTGCTATAGTAGGTTTCCTACACTCATTAGAACTGAGGAAGCCTCCTGAGTAATGGTGAGGATGTTTCACTGTTCATCCAAGTCCACTTAAATGCGGCCAACTACTATTCACTAGACCATGACCTAAACAAATAAAACTTATATATTAAGCATAAGTTCCTAGGCCTGCATACGTGCTATGACCATTGCGAGGAGTACCCACTCTCCCCGTTGAATTCTTTATTTTATACTATGAGGAGTAAAATAAAAGGGGAATGTAGATTGAAAGAAGTTGGATGGACACCCCCAAAACCTCCCAAGTGGATAGGAGCCAAATTGTTAATTATGGCAAGGAGTTCTTGCTGCTGGCATACCAAACTCATCAAAGAAGCCAGAGGCTGACGCTCAGTCTACCAAGTTTCACCTATAACCTTATATTATTACTCCCTTATCCTAAAAAATGAACTGCCTAATGCCGCGTACACACGATCGGACTTTACGGCAGACTTTGCTCGGCGGACTTCTCAACGGACTTTATGACGGACTATCCGAATGAACGGACTTGCCTACACACAATCCACCAAAGTCCGTCGAATTCATACGTGATAACGTACGACCGGACTAAAACAAGGAAGTTCATAGCCAGTAGCCAATAGCTGCCCTAGCGTGGCTTTTTGTCCGTCGAACTAGCATACAGACGAGCGGACTTTTCGACCGGACTCGAGTTCGACAGATAGATTTAAAACATGTTTCAAATCTAAGTCCGTCCAACTTTTGAGAAAACAAAGTCCGCTGGAGCCCACACACGATCGAATTGTCCGACGAAATCCCGTCCGCCGGGCAAAGTCTGCCGTAAAGTCCGCTCGTGTTTACACGGCATTAGGCTTAGCCTATGTTGCTTTTGCACGGATACTGGTCCCTACACAAGTGATGCCCGAATCATCACCGGCAGAGGCCCTTATCAACGTGACATTGTTATGTTTCTGAAGTGAAGCCCAGGTATACAAGGCCTTTAGTTTCAGGCCTCCTAGACATGACATAGTTCTGCTTTCCTCCATGGCAATTAACAGTACCACACAGTATCTCTGTGTCATATCCTAGGGCAATAGAAATTGAAATGTCTACCTTATGATATAAAGCTTATAGCTTAACAGCAAAGCAAAGTATCTCCTATCATTTAAAATAGGGTGTACATAAGCCAGTCGAATAAAGTTGCCTAAAGAATGGTGTAGCTTCTTCATCTTCATCCCCCTATACCAAAAAAGAAAAACAAAACAAATTCACTGGACAGCATAAAAACCTATTTATTTTCTTTACCTTATCAATCGGTCACCAATCTGAAATGTATTTAAAATTTCTATTTAGACATGCCAAGGGAAAATTGCTTATTTATATTCTGGAAAGCGGTTATTTTCATTGTGGTCTGAAGTTTACATAAGTACTGTTATATAAAATATAATTTTTTTAAATGTTTTAAGGCTAAATACAACAATTGTCATATCTAATGTTACTTTGGGTTTTTTGACTGTTTTTTTTTTCAGATGCTCTGCAGTACCACCATATTGGCTGCAGGTGTCACTGTTGCTATAAAGAAAAAAAATGGTGTCTTTTTTTTTTTTTTAATAATGAGCTCTTCAGCTGCTGGCTGTAAAAGATGTCGGAAAACTTTAATGGAACGTAAAGGGAACCTGTCTTGAGACAAATGTAGGTGCTGCTATTTGCAAATCCTTGCTGAACATGCTAGTTGCTTGGCTGGCATGTTGACCATCTGAATTCAATTTTTAGTGAGACTGGGTTAGGAGTTCTGGGTCCTGCTACATTCCTGTTTCCTATCAGTGACCCATGAAATTTCAAAGCTTGAACAGAACCATGGCAGCATGCCAGTTAGCAACTTCAGAATGTGTTGAGCATGAAATTGACAGCCTGGTAACTAACATATTCAGAATTGGTCAGCAGTGCCAACACTGTTAATTCTCTAATTTCTGGTCTCCCCTACAAAAGCTTTTAATAAAATCGGGGCCTTCTTTTTTATGGGACTCCTTCATGTTCTCCAGGGCATGGCTACACCAGGAAGAGTAGCCAACCGTTGCCAAAAGCCGTCACAGCTGGGAGGATGCTGAGACTTGTAGTTGTTCAAAAGCTAAAAGGTTACTAGAAATCCCAAAGCGTTTATTTGTATCATATATTTTATTCTGTTTACAGATCACAAAGTGAGAAGACAAACTATGGGCCAACATTTCTGAATAGGTCAGTCCACTAATGTTTCAGTAATTGATGGACCCTATCGGGGTGGCTTGTTATAGCTTGCTGGGAAGAGACATTTTCACCACATGGTGGAGGCCCTTAGGAGTTGATATAAAATATTTTTTAATGAAAATAGAGTGAAGAAAAATGGAAAATATTGTTTGTATGGTATTTTCTCATAATAAGGATCATTGTTGTTCTGCAGCCTCTTGAGGTCAATGTGTGCTGGTACCATTAACAATAAGTCTTGTGGAGCAGCTTGGTAATATCATTTTAGGACTGCACCAATGCAATTTCCATGCTAGAGCTCATTCCTCACCTTTCATGTCATCCTGTAGGTGTCTTGTTCAGCTTTAAGGCAGACAAGATCCCCAGGGAACCCTGCTACACGGACTCCTTTTAGAATTCCATTATTTTGATCAAAAGCATTTGACCATGACTTTGTGTTTGCTCTTGGCTGGAAAAAATATAGGCTTTTCTCTTGCTTATGAACAACCCACTTGGTCCTTCTGCTTCTAACAGTCATAAATATGTAGAAGAATAAAAAAAAATAGGGACCTGTGTGTCGCCACGTCTCCTCTTTAGCATGATATATGTGATCTTGTCTGAATGAAGCCCAATAAGAAATGCTTTGTTGTTATGAACCAATAGAATTGTGTTCTCGTGCCCTGGGTGTCAGTCATGATAATGAAATGGTGGAGACACAGCTTGCCTTCCACTAACTCCCAATGATCTTACATTAGAGTTGGCATAGAGAACAAATTATTATGGGTGTCTAGTTTAGGAGATCAGTTAATAGCACCCCTCCCATCTTCAAAAGACGGAGAATTATTTGTTATTTAAGTTTAAGTAAACCCTCGTATTGTTTTCAGCCAAGGAAGCTGCCATCTTGGCCTCTGTTAATTCTTCAACTGCCATGATGCGTCACATCTGATCAGTTATGGCACCAGCCATTGGATGGTTTGATAGTTTGGTTGAGAGCACAACCAATGTGACAGTTACATTCCTGGCATGTGTCGGAAATGTAACTGTTTTTTTAAACTGTTAAATCGATTGGTTTACTTCCGCTTTAAGTTACACTTTGAGGTTTAAATATTTCTGGCAATACAAAACACTGAAAAAAGTTGTTTCTTTAAATGATTTGATGGAAGAGTTTTATCACTTTTCAGAAAGAGACAGAAATGAAAACTGTTTTGCACTACTAGTAAAAACTACATTCTTTACCTAAAGCAGGTCCATGGACTAAGGACATTCAAGTGTTTACATATTAATAACAACCAGTATATAAACTATTAAACAAACCCTTACTGACTTCTGTAGCTGCAGATGCCATGGAGCTATTCATCCTCAAATTTCACAAGAGGAGCACCGACCTTGTTCAAGGTGGGTCTCGGCACTCTACTTTCTCCCCTCTTCCTGTGCACCTCCTCTGTGTTTACCTTAGACATTAGAAGGTTGGAAGGCTGCCAAGTCACTGCCGGTAGGAGGGGAAACCAATGATCTAGTGATATAAAATGAAAGAAAAAATATTTTTCTTTGAGATTTGAGGATATATTACACCATAGTGTCTTCAGCTAGAAAGGTCACTGAGAACTAAAGAATTTGTACCACCTGTTAGGAGCATGTACATAATTGAATGTTCATAACCTGGCCACAAATCCTACTTTAAGACAAAGTCCACTTCTTTTGTGAGCATTTTTTTATTTTGGCTATATGTTCAAAACAGAAAATCTTGCAAATGTCATTATTTCATGTTCGCTGTATACAAGCAGGTAGGGTGAATCTGATGGTTGTACTTTAGGGTCTGTATGCAATTCTTTCACTTGTACTGTAGTTAAAAAGGACTGCTGAGCCAAAGGCACATGTATATTTTGATACCCACTCCTTCACAATTTGTAAAGAGACCGACCATTGGGTATGATGCTAACGCAGCATGATTAATTGATGGGTCTTTGGGCATAGAGAAGGATTTAAATATTTGTATTAGATAATTCTACTACTTACCGATGCTAGCAAACGATTAGAACTGCTTTTCAGCCTCTGAACATCTGTGCTTTGTTCACAATTTGACTCATGGAAACTAGATAAAGTCTACATTGTTAGTTTTGATTTCCCATGTGTTTTAGGGACTTAAGTGATGAGATTTTTGCTCTTAAAGTTTGCACAATTGCTGTGTGCATGATGATTGGGCTATATATGCCCTGCCTGATTGTTAATTTAGGCAATAGTGGAAATATTAGTACTCCTGATATAGCATCAGAGTCAGGAACTGGTGTCCCCTTTGTATCTATCTTGGCTCATCTCACTATACTCTATCGATAACGGAATCTCTCTTTTGAAATGATTGACCTGTTAAAAAAAGAAGTATGGGCTTTTTTTTTTTTTTGCAGAATCATACTTACCTAGGTAGCATCTGTCCCCCACCGGCTCTAACACTGAGAACATCAATCAAACACTCAGTTTTCAGTGCTCCCTGAGCAGAGAGCTGGTGACTGTCAGCCACTGGCTCTCTGCCCCCCCCCCCCCCCTCACTGCTGGGCTATGGAGGGAGCGGGAGTGGCTGGCTCAGGTTCTTAACGCTCGCTGAGAGTCTGAGCCGGGTGCTAGTCCAGGCATGTGGGCGGATCCCGACTTGATTGTTGCAATCTTGCCCGAGTCTGGACCAGCTCTGTGAAATCAGCCGACTCTGCTGAAAATGAGTCCACAGGAGTGCTGAACAAACTGCACTCCTGTGATCCATAGGGGGAAGTACAGCCAAACAAGCTTTGGCTGTACTTCTCCTTTAAAGCACAACTAAAATTTCAATTTAACTCCTCTTAAGTTTGCCTTACAAACAAAAAAGCTGCAGCTTGAGTAGAAAGGTCTTTCCCCTGCCAACATACTGTAGCCCCCTTATAGTAACAAACATAAACCGGCCAAGAAACAACAAATCTCATGCTAAATCATACCATGGCTTTTTCTAGTGCTATTTAGGCCTTTCATTGAACATAGACCCTAAATCTGGCCATAAAGTAGTAGAATTTTGTTTAAAAATATTTCATTTTTATGAATGATCATTCAGTTTTCTAATGGTTAGTGCTGTCAAATCAACGTTCATAGTTTACCAAAGTGACAAGAAAATTTGAAGAAGCAGAATGGAAAACTTTTTTTCTAAAATTAATTAAGTTCTAACTTTATGTTGTTTATGTTCAGGAAATTCCATTCATCCCAAATTTGAATGTTAAGAAAACTAATTTTTGAATGACATTCTTCAAGTCTCTGTTGGCATTAACTAATGTACTGATGAGATTTTTTTGCACGAACATTAGTTAAAAAATCAACCAGTGTATGGCCATCTTAGCTCTCTATGTGCCTGCACACATTCTTGCATTTTAACAGTCGTTTAAACCAGTGTTTCTCAACCAAGGTGCCTTCTGATTTCCCCCCGGGGTGGCCTAAGCATTGAACCCAGTTTGCCTCCGAACAGCGTCATGAGTTGCCATGGTGCAAGCAGACCTCAGATGTGAAGGGAGGACTTTGATGTGATGGGGGGCTTCTGATGTGAAAGGGGGGGCTTCTGATGTGAAAGGGGGGTTTAAATGTGAAGTGGGGCTTCTGATGTGAAGGTAATTTCATCAAGGTGGTTGTGTGCATTGCCCCAGGCTCAGGTTTCCCATTGATAAGTAGCATTTAGGTAATCTAGATCTTGACTGGGGTGCCTTGAGATTTTTCATACTTTTAAAGGGTGCCGCGACTCAAAAAAAAAAGTTGAGAAACACTGCTTTAAATGTAGAGCTTAACAGCATAACATAAACTATCTTTGGAATTAGTTCTTCAATTTATTATAAACTAGCTGAGAAAATGTCTCCTTGGAAGCTGCGTATTAATTGCAACTCGCTCCCTTTAAACTATATTTGAAACCCAAGGACTGCAGTGCCTAGTGCATTTTAAATCAGAGAAAAAAAGGCATATTAGACTAATTCTCATCCAATTAGGTCAATAAAATTCCAGCTGCTTGTTTTAGTGAATCTCAAATTCACTGTAAGAATATCAATAAGGACCTATTATAGGTAATATATGATAATAACCACTCTGAGACTGAGTAAGTAGCATAGCCCCTACAGTAGATCTTGAAGCTTTTGCTATGCAGGCCTTGATAAGAGAGTCCTTTATCTGCTGTAAAAGGTGTAATAATATGTTATTCCCCTTCAATCTGGTACTGATTGATTCCCGAGGGCTGCAGAGGTTATGGTTTTGACTTATCTAGAACAGTTTGAGTCGCCCTGGGATATCATCTCCTCTAATCTACTAGGGCATAGTTATGAAGCAGTGAAAGATCAATTCCAACACTATTCACTTCTTTTCTACTCTAAAAAGATTGTCACTGCCATTCACTCATCAACTTTATTTCCCATTCTTCAATGGGAGATTCTAGGTGGCAGCAATATCTGCTATATCTAAAAACCCAACACTTTGATGTCAAAACTGACAAAGTAACAAATACAGTACATGTAAAATATACACAATTTGTCAGGTGATGCTAATGAGACGGTGACTTTGGACAAGTACATAGCCAGTGAAACCCCAGCCTGAAATATTGCTATAATGCAGCAATTCTCAGGCATGTCAAATTGTTGATTTATGGGCCTCAAGCGGCCCTCTCGCTTCTTCTTTGTGACCTTCAGCGGTTTAAAGGATAATAATTTCAAATGTACCTCCAGCTAGTCTCCAGTTATTAAGTTACACTTCCTTATGTTATTTTGCAGCTAAATACTTAAGGAAATGCTTTAATGTACTTTTTCTCTGAAAATACATATTGTAAAATTCAAGATAAATTTGATGAACGTTCAAGAAGAATTCCAGGTATTTTTTACATAGTTACATTGATCCAGCTTGGCCCAAGGTAACTATGTATTTGCTATACCTGGCCGATACCCCTGGAAGCTGGATATTGGAGGTTGACATCTCCACATCGTCCAATCAGAGAATGCTTGCATTCCTTCAGACAATGTAAAGCATTATCTGAATGGCGTCTATGCTGAGCAGCCAACCTCCTGTATTCAGAATGCATCAGGCCAGCCACTTAGCACGGGACCCAGAAGCAGGAGGAGATCACTGAAGTAGCAGGGCCTACTTCAGTGATTTACAGCTTCCGATGGGATAGCCATGTGTGGTATATAAATAGTTACATTGGTTCAAGCTGGACCACTGTAACTATGTACAAATATACCATACCTGGAATTCATCTTTAAGTTCCAAAGTGCCATCATTTGTTTGAAGTAGGTGTGCCCTCAATAGACATACTGTGGCCCCTTTGGAGAATTAGTCCTCTCAATTCAGCCCACTGCTTCATTTAAGTTTGAGACGCCTGTTGTAGTCTATAGTAGACATGATAGGCCCTGCAGCATGTACCTTCCAAAACAGATTGGCCGTGCTAGCCCCTGTTCTGACAGGTTCTCCTCAACTGTAGCATACAACTGGAAAACCTTTTTCCTGATTAGTGAAGAAAGTTCATTTGCACCCAAAACTGTCAATACTGCATTGTATACAATTGTGTTAATAAAGTACTCCATTGAGCTTTCTTTGCACCTAAATTTGACAACATAATGTAACCCTGGTTAGGTTTTTGGAAAAAACTGTTAGTTTTACGTGTTACTGTTTATGGTATCTTCATGCTTCTAACCCTCAGGGATAAAGGGAGAAATTTCAAAAGATTAAGACTTATATATGGGCACTGCAGCTTAACAAAATGTATAGATATAGCATAGCAGAAAAGTTATAGTCCTAGAGTGGAGGGGGTGGGTCAAGATATTTGGAGGTGTTGAATGCTGGAATGTAGATGAAAGTCAAACCGCCATGAAAGTGGGTATCACGTGATGTCCTATGATTAAGGTGTTGCGTGATACTTGTTGACGGTTGTCATCTGACTCACAATACACCCTCTGATTCTTGGCATGTGATTGAACTGACCTTTTTCTCTTGGCTGTTATGTTGTTCCTCTAGCTTTAGGTCTTTCTGAGTCGCCAACCAGAAAGCATTATGAAGATTGGTGACTCAAAGCATTGAAGCAAGAGTTTCACGAGAGGTCAACAAAGCCAAGCTCTATTGTTTTCTTATGACAGGTTTCCTTTAAAAAATCTCTTGCATTTCCATTTGACCAAAGTTCTTTAATTGCAGAGCATTTCCCTCAGCCCACCTAGACGCATTTGGTGCCTTCTGCTTTGTTTGGCCCTTCATTGCAGTGTTATGTGTTATTACAAGTGTGGTGAAACTGAACTCAGATGAGGTGTGTGGGGACTTTTCTGCACATTGTTGATGTGTTTTGGGAGACTTTGAAGTAGTTTTAGCTGTCACCTCAATGCGCTAAGCACATAAACGCCCCTTTCACATGGGATGGATTTCGCTCCAATAAGGGGACCAGCTCACAGATCCCCTGGTGATTGGAGCAGAAAGGGGGGTGACACATCCATGTCCGCCCAGTTTCTGAAGAGTTGACACAGACAGAGCCTGCTCTGCTCCATGGGTGGCCAGGATTTAATGGACTCCACTGTCCGTTTACACCCAACTACTTTCCGATCCGATTCACCTAAACAGAAGAGAACTGATCCCCTTCCTTTTTTTTTTTTGCGTACCCGAATCGGACTAGGAGGTAGGCAGGTGTAAACATACACATCTGTTTAAACCAGGGGTCTCAAACTGGCGGCCCTCCAGCTGTTGCGGAACTACAAGTCCCATCATGCCTTTGCCTATCAGAGTCATGCTTGTAACTGTCAGCCTTGCAATGCCTCATGGGAATTGTAGTTCTGCAACAGCTGGAGGGCCACCAGTTTGAGACCCCTGGTTTAAACTCTCCTGTCCATAGGAATGCATAGACCTTCTGATCGGGTCCACCTGAAAAAAGTGAAATAGTGAATAAGGGCTTCCATTATTATGGCTGATAATGTCATCATAACTTTCAGAGTGGCTGCAAGGAACACCAATATCTTTATGGCGTTGAGACTCAAAGTATGTTCCCCACCCATTGTATAGGAAAATCATGGAAAATCTACATGCACAAAATAGGTTTTAAAATTTTTGGAATCCTGACTTGCATATGGTGTGGACTTTACATGGTTTCCATGTGTTCTATTACCTACCTTCTGTCTTTGTTTTCCCGTTACAGAAAAACAGCAACTGCCATTCCACTGTCCAATGCCCCAGTGGCCGGTAAGGTTGAAGTCACACTTTTGCTATCTTTTCACTGGAGATAAGGGTGATAAAAAGTGCTGTGAAAATACCTGTTTCCACAAGGTGCTCTTTCCCTTGCTGGATGAGTGAAGCATTGCTTCCAACTGATGGAAATGCTGATGAATATCACGCACCAGGGAGAAAGAGACACCTTGTTCATCTAGCCGGCAAGGGAGTGTTGTGTAAAAACGGGAGAGTATTCTTCTGCCCTGCCGTTTCCTGCACAGCCTTTTCTGGTTCAGGACAGGAAACCAAGTGTGACATATGGGCACTCTCGCTGGACAGGGAGGCGGCAGTTGGTTGAAATTGACTTTTTTTGGGCAAAAAATAGTACCGTAATTGTGGGTATTTATTTTAGGCAGGTCATTTAAATATAAACATTATTCACTATTTACTCAATAATACCTACATTCATTTAAAATTCACTTTAAAGCAACGGGTTGAGAAGGGGCAGGAGCAGAAGATCCCATTTGTGATGATGGGCTATTTTTTTTATTTATGGTTTTATTTATATATTTTATCTTCCACAATTTGAAACTGTTTCGCCTTGTATATCATTTACTGCCAAGTTTTTTGTCCGAACTTTTATGTTTTTATTTTATGTTTTTCTTCTATTCCTAATTGCTCGACTAGTTGGGCACAAGCGTTTTTAGGTTTTCTCTTGGATGTCAGACTGTATTTTTCAAGGTCATAAACCAAAGGATGACAAGCTATTGCTTTTGTGGTCACTAAGCTGTTGTTTCTTCCACCGCAATTTATTTGGTTTGGAAATGAGAAACACGAGATACATTCCAAACAACCTCAGGGCATTCTGTTTATATGAATAGGTGTCAGAAGTTCAGAGACCCTCTAAGCTTCTAATAGAAAACTGCCATAATGCTGTCAGTGCACAGCTTCCTTGATGTCCTCTAGAACTTTTACATTGCTAAGGAATGACATTGCAAAGTAATATAGCTATATAAAAATAGCAAAACAGTATAGGTAAATTCCATTGTGACCAATGGGCATTTATGGGAATTGTCCTATAGGGACCAAATGGAATGCAACTAATTTTTTTTTTTTTCTTCCTTGCACTTTCCGTACACTGAAGAACCGAGGTGGCATTTGAGATGTGTAGACTGCTGTCCTATTATATTCATGCTACAGATGGGGACGTTTTGGAAAGAGTAGCTCAACCATTTCAAGATATGATCCTGCTCCATTTCAGCACTTTTAATGATGGTGTGATTGGTGATGGGCGCCAAGTTGAACACAGAGGCGGTCAAAATTAGGATCTCTCTTTTGTACATTGGAAAAGCCTTGCTAAATAAATAATAACCCTCGCATTTTTACTGTGACAATTCTGCATCAGCCACCTCACTTCCTTGTGGGCATGTTGGTGATGCAGCCGGGGTACTGATTCCCAAACAAAACTACTGCAGGATCCCTCTCGGGGGCACAAAGCCTGATGATGAAGAAAAAAAATACACTAAAGAAAAATGTTCTTACCATCATTGCTCAGATGCTGGATAGTGAGGGTGAGGGTAGTAGCGCTTGATGATTTGATATAAACGTTTCTATAAACTATTGTAAAACACATATTCTGGTGTTAAAGTGAACCAGTGCTTTACTCATGCAGAGCAAAAAACATGTACACTTTAATACTCCCTCCCCGGCTACTTTTACTTACCTTCCTTTTACTATCCTTCTACTGCATGGGAGAATCTCTGTGTAAGCTCTAAGTGATGAGCTTATAACGGACTAAGGACCCTGCCCTTGTCATCATGTGACCGCACTGGGTGCCAATTTGGCCTATCACCAAGGACCACCACTGTCACATGGGAGGAAGGTGAGTGAGTCAAATTTTCCCCATTGCCCAGAGGGACTAAAAATATTACTTTGCTTCCACAGACAAACGTAGCGCTGGGGGATTGAAGGAAAGAAAATTACACAATATTGTCAAACGTATTGGGACGCCTGCCTTTACACGCACATGAATTTAATGGCATCCCAGTCTTAGTCCGTAGGGTTCAATATTGAGTTGGCTCACCCTTTGCAGCTATCACAGCTTCAACTCTTCTAGGAGGGCTGTCCACAAGGTTTAGGAGTGTGTCTATGGGAATGTTTGACCATTCTTCCAGAAGCGCATTTGTGAGGTCAGGCACTGATGTTGGACGAGAAGGCCTGGCTTGCAGTCTCCGCTGAAATTCATCCAAAGGTGTTCTATTGGGTTTAGGTCAGGACTCTGTGCAGGCCAGCCAAGTTCCTTGACCCCAAACTCGCTCATCCATGTCTTTATGGACCTTGCTTTGTGCACTGGCCCAAATCATTTGGTGGCGCGTGGGATTATGGTGTGGGGTTGTTTTTCAGGGGTTGGACTTGGCCCCTTAGTTCCAGTGAAGGTGTCGGCATGCCAAGACATTTTGGACAATTTCATGCTCCCAACTGCGTGGGAACAGTTTGGGGATGGCCCTTTCCTGTTCCAACATGACTGCATGCCAGTGCACAAAGCAAGGTCCATAAAGACATGGATGATCGAGTTTGGGGTGGAGGAACCTGATTGGCCTGTACAGAGTCCTGAGCTCACATATGCGCTTCTGAAAGAATGATTCCCATAGACACACTCCTAAACTTTTTCGACAGCCTTCTCAGAAGATTTGAAGCTGTTATTCTACCATGGGTGAGAAAATGAAAGCTAACGTCCTATTGGTGGAATTACTCGGTGTGTGAAATCAGGTATATAAAAGTAAACTTTTTTAGTAACATGAAATAGAAATATAACAGCTTAAATCTGGTTGGTATGGGCGACACTTTTTTTTTTTTATAACAGTCCCAAAATAGTATTTAAAAAAAAAAATGGATTTCAATGCGGTCAGCTTTTTTCATCTAGGGCATCAGATAAATATTTGTATTTGTGCCTTGCTTGCTAATTCTTCATGATACGGAGACGCTTTTCAGATTTTGGTTGATAAGGGAACACAATTTTATACAAGTGGCCTTTAGTGCTATTTATTATTTTACTGTACTTTTTAAACAGTATGTGTAATTTCTATTCTGACACTGTCCGATATTTGAAAAAAAAAAGGAAAAAATATGAATATTCAATATATATTATGCAATGGGTAATTCTTATCTGATTTTTTTAATGTTCAGTCAATAAAACCGCACCACTGATTATTAAAAAGTTGTCGTGTTGTTTGTGTATACTGGTTCATTCTCTCCAAAAAAACTTTAACTTTAAGGCAGATCATAACTGTATCAGAGCACCGCAAACTGAAAATGCTATTTAGTTAATTTTTAACCACTTGCCGACCGCCCTATAACAGTTTTACTGCTACAGGGTGGCCGCTGTGCGCAGGATCACGTATATACAGTATCTCACAAAAGTGAGTACACCCCTCACATTTTTGTAAATATTTTATTATATCTTTTCATGTGACAACACTGAAGAAATGACACTTTGCTACAATGTAAAGTAGTGAGGGTACAGCTTGTATAACGGTGTAAATTTGCTGCCCCCTCAAAATAACTCAACACACAGCCATTAATGTCTAAACCGCTGGCAACAAAAGTGAGTACACCCCTAAGTGAAAGTGTCCAAATTGGGCCCAATTAGTCATATTCCCTCCCCGGTGTCATGTGACTAGTTAGTGTTACAAGGTCTCAGGTGTGTTAAATTTGGTGTTATCGCTCTCACTCTCTCATACTGGTCACTGGAAGTTCAACATGGCACCTCATGGCAAAGAACTCTCTGAGAATCTGACAAAAAGAATTGTTGCTCTACATAAAGATGGCCTAGGCTATAGGAAGATTTCCAAGACCCTGAAACTGAGCTGCTGCACGGTGGCCAAGACCATACACCGGTTTAACAGGACAGGTTCAACATAGAACAGGCCTCGCCATGGTCGACCAAAGAAGTTGAGTGTAAGTGGTCAGCGTCATATCCAGAGGTTGTCTTTGGGAAATAGACGTATGAGTGCTGCCAGTATTGCTGCAGAGGTTGAAGGGGTCAGCCTGTCATTGCTCAGACCATACTCCGCACACTGCATCAAATTGGTCTGCATGGCTGTTGTCCCAGAAGGAAGCCTCTTCTAAAGATGATGCACAAGAAAGCCCGCAAACAATTTGCAGAAGACAAGCAGATCAAGGACATGGATTACTGGAACCATGTCTTGTGGTCTGATGAGACCAAGATATGCTTATTTGGTTCAGATGGTGTCAAGCGTGTGTGGCGACAACCAGGTGAGTACAAAGACAAGTGTGTTTTGCCTACAGTCAAGCATGGTGGTGGGAGTGTCATGGTCTGGGGCTGCATGAGTGCTGCCGGCACTGGGGAGCTACAGCTCATTGAGGGAACCATGAATGCCAACATGTACTGTGACATTGTTCAAATAGTAATGAAAATAGTTCACAGAGTCCAGCTCAAGTTTCTAAAATCAATACAGCAGCGCTACTGTCATAATGAACTATGACCAGTTTTCATGTCTTAGAACCACACAAATAGGTACAGTTGATAGATGGTGAGAAAAGTCCCAGAAGACACACAAGTGGTGATCCTACTATGATAAACCACAGTGCACCTCACACCAGAATCCATGCGTCACACTCCCCTTTGGGGTTCATACTTACCAGAGAGATGAACACCTCACTTGTGCTCCCCCCCAATAGGTATAGCCTCACATCTGGGACTGCGACCCGCCAACTAAGCAGGGTCAAATAACACTTGTGAGCCACCCCAGGACTCAATGAGATATTCAACACCGCTGGCTCCTATACTTCTCCCATGGTCTTCTCCTCAGTATGTCAGCAACCGAGTGCATGCAGAGAAAAAGACTTCAACAGTGCTTAAATTGTTTTTAAATATTAACAAAATGTATTAAAAATGTACAGGGTACTTACAATGTGTGGGTGCTTCCAGCGCACCACACTGTAACGGACATAGGTTTAAAATGTGTAACACAGAGCCGCACATCCAAAATCTCGATCAGCTCCTCAAACCACTGTGGAGCCCCAGTGCCTTCACCGTCCTAGCCCCTAGCCCCTGGTGAGGGGCTAGACTGAGAGCCAGCCAGGCCAAACATTCCCATAGACACACTCCTAAACCTTGTGGACAGCCTTCCCAGAAGAGTTGAAGCTGTTATAGCTGAAAAAGGTGGACCAACTCAATATTGAACCCTACGGACTAAGATTTGGATGCCATTAAAGTTCATGTGCGTGTAAAGGCAGGCGTCCCAATACTTTTGGTAATTAGTGTATTTACCAGATCAAAAGGGAACAAATACAAGAAGTTCATTGTAAGGGTTTACCTACACTTTACAGGTAAATATGGAGGCTGACATTGCTGACCTCCTTTTGAAAAATGTTAATTTCCTGTTTGTCTCCGGCTTTACAGGGGGTCCCCGGGTTACAAACAAGTTAGGGACTGTAGGTTTGTTGTTAAGTTGAATCTGTTTGTAAGTCGAAACAGGTACATTTTTTAAGTGTAGCTCCAGCCAAAAAAACTATTTTTAAGCTTTTTAGATAGCCTAAGGAAGGGTTAACACCCCTGTAACATTTGATTTGCTGTGTGTGCCCCTGTTCAGAAGATTTCACCTCACTTTCTGTCCCAATGACAATTGAATTTTGAAAATTTTGAGTTGTTGTGGAAATAAGCCTTGGTGATAAAGCATCAGTGGAGACACCTTTTCCCCATAATAGCTCTTACAGGAGTGAATTTCCCTTCCTAGGGGTAGATTTCCTTTCACTTCCTGTTGTCTCCCTCCGTTTGTAAGTAGGAGTCGTTTGTAAGTCGGATGTTTGTAACTAGGGGACCCCCTGTATTTAAAATTGTGAGGTGGGGCCTCTGTGGATTGGACCTGTTTTTCCAGCACATCCCACAGATCCTCGATTGGATTGAAATCTGGAAAATTTGGAGGCCAAGTCAACAACTCAAACTCGTTGTGTTCCCTTAAACCAGAAGTCTCCAAACTATGGCCCTCCAGTTGTTCAGGAACTACAATTCCCATCATGCCTAGTCATGTCTGTGAATGTCGGAGTTTTACAATGCCTCATGGGAAGTGTAGTTCCGCAATAGCTGGAGGGCCGTATTTTGGAGATCCTTGCTTTAAACCATTCTTGAATTAATCAGACCAGGTCACCTTCTTCCATTGCTCTGTGGTTCAGTTCTGATGCTCACATGCCCATTGTAAGTGATTTTGACTGTGGACACAGGACAGCATGGGCACTCTGACTGATCTGCGGCTACACTGTCCCATATGGGAACAAACTGTGATATAATGTGTGTTCTGGCGCCTTTGTAACGGAAACCAGCATTAACCTTTTTTTTAACAATTTCAGCTACAGGTGCTCTTTAATTGGATCAAAGTACATGGGCCAGCTTTCCCTCCCCATATACATCAACGAGCCTTGGCCTCCCATGACCATGACACTGGTTTGCTGGTTTTCCTTCCTTGGACCATTTTTTGATCACTGCAGACCAGGAACAACCAACAAGAGCTGCAGTTTTGGAGATGATCTGGCCCAGATGTCTTATTCAAAATCGCTCAAATCCTTACGCTTGCCCATTTTTCTGCTTTCAACATATAAACTTCAGAGGCAACATGTTCACTTGCTGCCTAGAATATTCCACCTACTTTCAGATGTCATTGTAATGAGATAATCAATGTCATTCACTTTACTTGTCAGTGGTCTGAATATTATGACTGATTGGTGTAAAACCAATCACTAATGGGGCGTACACACGGTCGGACTTTTCAGCTACAAAAGTCCAACGGACGCCGACGGACTAAAGCTGGCTGGTAATCCGATCGTGTGTGGGCTTCTCCAGACTTTCAACTGACTTTTTCAGCCTCAAATCCGACGGACTTTAGATTTGAAACATGCTTCAAATCTTTACGTCGTAACTACGACGGACCCCGAAATCCGCTCGTCTGTATGCTAGTCCGACGGACAAAAAAACAACGCATGCTCATAAGCAAAAACTAAACGGAAGCACTCGGTCTAGTAAAACTAGTGTTCGTATTTTAGGTAGCACATTCCTCACGCTGCAAAATCTGTGATCGTTGAATGCAGCGCATTTAATGTCTTCTTTACGAATGCTATAAAGAACGAAGATGTTTTGCTGTTCATATTCAAACAGAGTTCTCAGAAACTGATTTCTGGATTCTTTTTCTCTTTGATCACATGAATGATATGGTATGCTTTTTAAAAACAATGTTTCCATACTAATAATACTTTTTACACTTTTTTTTTTTGGTGGAGTCATCTTTTCTTGTAATTTTTATCCAGATATTTATTTTATGATTGTTGTGGAACTTTTTTTCTGTTTATCTATATATTTATTTATTTTTTTGTGTTTGTAAAGTTACCACAGGGAACCCATTTTTATATATATATATATATTTATTTTTTTTGGTGTTTCTAAAGTTACCACAAAGAACCCATTTTTCTTTTTTTTTTTTGTATTTATTTTTTTATGTTTGTAAAGTTACCACAAAGAACCCTTTATTGTTTTTGTTTTTATAGTAATTTTTTATTTTTTGTATATAAAGTTAACCCAAAGAACCGTTTTTGGTTATGTATCTATTTTTTTTTAAAGACTTACCGCTCGAACATTATTAACATTATTAATGTATTTTTGGTGTGTTTTTGCAAACTCAATGAGATTGTTGTCCCTTGTTAATTTAACATTGTGTCTAAAATCAATGATTTAAAATAAAACACATAAAGTCTTTTCATAAACTCAAAAAAGATCCATTTATTCATGGTCTAAATAAAATAAAGAGGAAGTCAACGCTGGAAAAAGTCTGTGGACCAGAAAATTGGGATCTTGAGGAGTCCATATAAGAGGGAGCACAATCTGGTCCAGGAATCCCAGAGATCAACAGCACCAGCAGATGATATAGATGTCCCCAGACTGTGGTACTACAACAGCCTGCGTCTTCTGTCAGACCAGACTGAACCCAGGTCATCACTTTCTTCTCTTCCCTGCAGCCTTTCCTCCACGCTGCCCTGCAGCCTTCCCTGTAGCCTTCTTAGGAGGCTGTGGCTCTGGTGTTTCAGTTGTGGCAGGAGGAGGAGGAGGAGGAGGAGGGGGGGCTGTCTCATGTAGTTGGGTGTTTCGTGTTAGCGTGCCCTGTAGCCCCTTCTGGATTGTTTCCCCAAATAGTCGCTCACAAATGAGGCGCTGCTCCCAATCCATTTGAAGAAGCCTGCTGGCTAAGTAGCAGCCATAGGACTCTTCCGCTTCGGGGGGGCTCCTCAAAAAACGGGTGGCCTCTTGCATGAGGCGCAGGGATGCCTCCTGTGTGACCGTCCCCTTCCTGGCCCTTTTTTTGGGAAGGCGGAGGGAAGGCACTTGGGATTCGGTCAGGCTCCTACTGGGCCCAGCCACCTCACTGGCTGGGACCAGCCACCTCACTTGGCCCAGCCACCTCACTGGGACCAGCCACCTCCTGCCTGACACTGGGCCCAGCCTCCTCCAGGATGATGGAGAATCCGGCCTCCTCCAGGCTGTCCATGGACCCGGTCTCCTCCTGCCTGGCACTTTCCACACATTCCTCCTGGATGGACTCATCCTGTGTATAAAAAAAGGACATAGTTTTAGTATATTTTTTTGGGTTCATCAATGACACACAATTTGCTTCTCAAGACTAGCAAATTCAATGTGAATACATCTCTTTAATAAAAGAGTCTAATCAGACACCCTAATTTTTTCAAGCAGGTGCCAAACATATTTAGCCACTACTGTCAATTGATATGTATACACAATTTTGAGGGCAAAATTATCTTAGACAATTATAACATCCAGTTAACATCATTAATATCAGTACAGTAAATATTTGTTAAAATAATTTACCTGCAGGATGAGGACGTGACGTAGGACGTCCGTGAAGGGGGAGGGGCTGATGTCGGCGCCAATGTGAGGACTCGAGGTGAGCTGCTCCGGGCGGGAGAGAGACGCGAGCGGGGTGAGAGACCGCAGCGTCCCCGGTGTAAGCACTGTACCGGGACACATTACCTCCCGTGACGGGGCCCTCCCTTCTCATGCCCCGCGTCCGTGGACGGCTACACGGTTACACACTAAAGGCTATGTCCCGCCCGGCCGGCATCGCGGCTTAGGCTGGAACGAGACGTGACTGGAGACGAGCTGACAAGCAGCTGATAAGCAGCAGTGGGCGAAGTGCAGAGAGCGGGGTGGAGTAAAGACGCTGAAGCAGTGAGCAGCCCGAGAGGGATAAACCGACTACCCTGGACAACTGACGGTCTTCCCAGGTTCCACCTCTCCCCCCCTGTTTTCTACCCAGGACCAGGACCTCGGATCAACTCTGTTGCAGATACAAAAGTCAACAGAAATCTTTGCAGTGCTGTAGTTGAGAGACAGTACCAGAAGAAAAGGTAGGAATATTTCCCTCTCTTTATGTGAAGAATTACAAGGAATAAAGGTGGAGGGCCGGTTAATAACTAGCATAACCAGCGTCTGAGTACAGTGAACTTTTGACACATCTTCCGGGCCTGTTAGCGAATTTGTAAACCAGCTTGTCGTTTTATGTTTGAGGGCTGGCCAACACTGCCTGCTTGAAACCTGGTTTACACCTTCCACAGTAGAATCTCTGAACTCTGCCCTGTTCATGGTGAGACATAGGGAGGGGGACCGATAAGGTTAATCAGTGAGATCCCAATTACCGGGAAGTTTACCTTAATCCCAGGAAAATTCCAGCACTTACGTAAGGACCCCTTCCAAGGTGGGCAATAAGGACAGTAAGAGGCGAGGAGGGCTAGGAGGGTTCCCCCCTGGACTCTATTTGTATTGGAATACATATCTTACATGCACGCTGGGTGTCCGCACCACCAGGAGGGAGCGAGAAACACGACGAGGTAACAGGCCTAACACCTTAAAAGCTGGCAGTCTGTGGAAGTATGAGAGGGCGGTCTCAAAGAACAACAGAACCTAAAAACCCATTAGAGAGCCTTAACACTAGTTCCATACAAAAATATCTCACAGAATCAAACCTAAAGAGCCCAGGACTGGATATGAAAGTCAGGAACAAAAGAAAAGAAAAAAGAACAGCAGAAACAGAAGGGGGGACAGGGGGACAGGCCCAAGGAGGAATTAAGTATGGATGGTGCAGTGGCGAGTGATACCCCGGGAGAGAAAAGAAACATGGATCGCGGCTTGAACAGAACAGAAATGCTGGAAATGTTTGCTAAGCTTGAAGGAGTGATAAAAACGGAAATCATGAATGTTCGTACAGACATGGGCCAGTTACTGCATAGGGTGGAAGAGGTGGAAGAGGTATCAGTGAAGCAAGCAAAAATGATTTCTGACCTCCAAGAGCAAATTGGTAAGATGCAGATTGAAAATCGCATGATGGCATACAAAATGGAAGAGCAGGAAAACCAGAGCAGGCGACAAAATCTGCGTATCAGATCCATCCCGGAACAATTGAATGAAGATCTTGGGGACAAACTGAGAAAAATATTCAACCCCATTCTGGGTAGAAGGGAGGAGGAGGTACTTAGGATCGACCGGGCCCATAGGGTGAGGAAACCCCCTAATCTTAATCAAGATATCCCCAGGGATGTCATTGTGAAGTTCCACTCGTACGAGGACAAGGAAAAAATATGGAGGAATCTTAGGGGTGCACCCCCAATTTGTTATGAAAATAAAAATTTACAGATCTTCGCGGACATCTCAGCTGGAACCTTAGCGCGGAGAAGGCAGATGAGACCTTTGTTAGACCAACTTCGAAGGGCCAACCTGAAGTACAGCTGGGGGTTTCCAACATCCTTGATAGTCGTTAAAGAAGGGAGAACACATAGGATGAGATTCCCAGAAGAGATGCAGGATTTTTGCGCAAGATTGGGGATCACGATGCCGGAAGAACTGAGATAGGATTTTCAATGAACTCTATCCCAAGCTGTTTTTGAGTGTGGGGTTAACTTTGCTTATCTGGGTGGGGGGGGGGGCTCGGGGATGGGGGATGGCTTTTTTTTTTCTTCCCCTTTTCCGCTCGCCTCTCCCTCAATCGGGAGACCTGAGGAGTTTAACAAAGATGATGTGTCTCTGGTCACTTAAAAATGTAAATGAAGTGTTGGCTGTGTGGGGGGCGGGGGGAGGGGGGGCCCCGGTAGGGGTGCTGGCCTCTTGTCCTCCTAGTCTCCCTCTGCGCTGGGGGGGGAGGGGGGGAGAGAGAATTTTTTTTTTTTCTCTCTCTCTCTGTCCTGCTCTTCTCTCCCCTTGCTTTGCAGGGGGGGGGGGGCATTGGGAGCCGGCATCTGAGCACCACCCCTTGAAGTGGTGCGCGCTGTATGGGAATCGAGAACATCCTCTACAAGCGGGCTTAGGGCTGGGTTGCAGCCGGTGGGGTGGGGGGAGGGGTTGGGGATGGGGGAGTTTGGGGGAGGGGGGGTGGGGAAGGACGTTCCTGCGAGGGGGATCTTAGGAGTGCAGAGAGAAGGGGTTAGGGCTTAGAACCAAAGAAATGCCTAATCTCAAGTTTCTTTCTTACAATGTAAAGGGTCTTAACTCTCCTACAAAAAGACACAAAATTCTGAAGGAATTACAACACTATGGTGCTGACATAGTCTTTCTCCTGGAGACTCACCTGGTGCTGGAGTCCAGGATCAGGCTTTTCTCCCCGGGTCTGCCGCAATGGTACTACAGCGACTCCCCTATTAGGAGAGCGAAGGGGGTGGCAATTGGTCTTTCAAAGTCCTCAAGCTTCTCCCTGATAGACAGATTATCAGACCCGGATGGCCGGTACATTTTTCTGAAGGGTAGCATCGGAAATAAAATATTTACTCTGGCGAATATATATTGTCCAAATAAGAAACCAATTGCATTTTTTGGGCAGGTGTTGACAAAGTTGACGAGATTCAGAGAGGGAGAGGTGGTGTTGGCGGGGGATCTGAACTTCTGCCTGGACCCGGGTCTCGACAGTACGTCCCGGGCACAGGGGACAAGTAAGGCCTCCACCGGCGCAATCGGGCGGCGGCTTTTTAACTGCCGCCTGGTAGACGCATGGCGGTTGCAACACGCCAAGGACAGAGATTATACCTTCTTCTCCCCTGTGCACGGGACGTATTCGAGATTAGACCATATTTTTGTGGATCATAGTCTCTTGGATCAAGTGGAGGAAACTAAAATAGAGATTATTTCACTTTCAGACCACGCACCGGTCACTTTGATGATGAGGCTCCCTGATAGGGCCGAAAGGACTTATGCGTGGAAGTTGAATGAATCCCTGCTTAAAGACCCAAAAGTATTGGAGAGGGTACAGGAAGAGGTTGACTTTTACTTTAAAGTAAATGACACAGGAGAGGTTTCCTATTCCACTCTATGGGAAGCGCACAAGGCGTACACTAGAGGGGTTCTTATCTCGCTGGGAGCGGGAATCAAAAAAAAGAGAAGGGAAGAAAGGGAGAGGTTGATCGCTGAAATTTTCATTTTGGAGCAGAAACACAAGGAGAGGAGGGGACTGAGTCAGGAAATTTTTCACCAACTAGTTGGTAAAAGGGAGGAGCTGAGGGATGCCATGGAACAGGACACTAAGAGAACCCTCAATAGGATAACAAAGGAAAATTATCTGTGGGCAAACAAGTCAAGCAAACATCTGGCCAGAATGATTAGAAAGAAAAAAGACAGGAATTTTATAGGTAAAATACAGAATAAAAAAGGAGAGCTAATTGGGTCCAGTAAAGGTATAGCAGAGGAGTTCAAAAAGTTCTATGAGGCGCTCTACTCCATAGGCCAAAACAGAACGGCAATTCAACATATCGGGAGAGGGTCGAGGAATTCCTGAGGGGGGCAGGAGTGGCGGAGCTCACAGAGGAAGAGAGATCAGTTCTAGATAGACCGATTGGAGAGGAAGAGATTTTGGCAGCCCTGAAATCCTCCCCGAAGGGCAAGAGCCCAGGCCCTGATGGCTTCACCACACTATATCTGGACAAATTGAAGCACATTCTAGTCCCTAGACTTTGCCAATTCTGGAACGATCTGGGTACTAACTGTGAAATGGGGAGAGAGGCGTTGTTAGCTTCAACCACTTTAATATTAAAAGAGGGAAAAAACGATAAGCTTTGCTCCAATTATAGGCCCATCTCGCTGTTGAACGCAGATGTGAAGCTCTATGCAAAGGTTCTGGCAAGTAGATTGAAGGAGAAAATGACATCCCTAGTACATGCAGACCAGGCAGGTTTTATACCCGGGAGACAGAGCAGAGGTAACGGGGTTCGAACAGCACTCCTCCTGGAATTAGGTAAACGTAAGGGACCCCCAGTTCTTATCCTGTCAGTAGACGCAGAAAAAACGTTTGACAGGGTAGACTGGGGGTTCATGATGAAAACGTTGGAAGTTATGGGGGCGGGGCCGAGGTATATTTCTTGGGTCAAGTCCCTTTATAGCCACCCTACGGCTACAGTTAGGGTCAACGGGGTTCTCTCAGAACCTTTTGTAATGAAAAATGGGACCAGGCAGGGGTGCCCTCTGTTCCCTCTCTTGTTTGTACTGTCCCTGGAGCCTCTCCTAGCTACCATCCGCAACAACCCAGATTGTAACGGGGTAAGAGCGGGAGGGGAGGAGCACAAACTCGCGGCGTTTGCCGATGATATATTGTTTTTTATTACCAATCCTAGAATCACCCTCCCGAACCTGCTCTGAATAATCAGAGGTTATGGGGAATTATCAAATTTCAAAGTCAACTTGAAGAAGTCGGAGATCCTGAACATTAGTGTGGGAAAAGAAGAGGCAGCCCACCTTTCTCAGGTACTCCCATTTCCATGGAAAGAGGAAATCAAATACCTAGGTATAAAACTCTCCAATTCTATTAATGAAATGTATCTAAAAAATTATATACCGTTGCTGGACGAGATTAGGCAGGAAACTAGAAGGTTGGCGTCGAGACTGCTTTCGTGGCTTGGGCGTGTGAGTGCGGTTAAGATGATACTGACCCCAAAAATACTGTTTAAATTTCAGATGCTGCCTATTCCACTCCCTTTGTATTATTTTGGAGCCTTAAGGAGATTGGTGGCAAAATTTGTCTGGGGTGGCAAAAAACCACGTATCTCCTACGTGGTTTTGAGCAGGGAAAAAAAAAAGGGGGGATTGGCCCTACCGGATTTTTATAAATACTACTTAGCAGTCACATTATCACGAGTTATTGAATGGTCAAAAAAGGATTCCGAAAAAAGATGGGTCAACTTAGAACACTATATGAGCAACACTGATTTACGTAGGAATATATGGAACCCACCAAAATATAGAGCACTGGGCACAAACACAGCAGTTTTGACACAAAACACTTTTAAATGTTGGTATTTGGTACACACTCAAAACAAGTGGACATATAACTCACCTTTAATTTATATGAAAGACAATCTTTTTTTTGAGCCAGGGAGGAGGGAGGTGGGAGGGAATTGGTTAAAAGATGAGGGAATTCAACTTAAAAATTTCCTTAATAATGGGAGTTTACGCACATTTTCCGAGTTAAGGGCGGATCTGGGGGTAAGGGCTTTGGACGCGTGGAGGTACCTCCAGCTCTCGCATTTCATCGAAAAATTACCGAAGCCACTCAGAGGTGAAGAGGAATATAGACCATTCGAGCAGCTCTGTGTGAGGGAGCAGCTGACTGGGGCTATCTCACAAATTTATAGGATTCTGGGTAGGAGGTCGGAGCTGGAGGTGCCCCCGTACGTCAAAAAGTGGGAACGGGAATTAGGATCACAATGTAGTGAAGTCACTTTGGAGAAGATTTTGAAACTGGTACACTTGGCAGCACTGGATTCCAGGAGAATTGAAAGTCACTATAAATGTTTGGCAAGATGGTATGCCACCCCAGACAGATTAGCCAAAATAGACAACACTAAATCCAACTTACGTTGGAGGGGGTGTATTTCCGTGGGTACTATGGCCCACATGTGGTGGGAGTGTCCCGGTATAAAAATTTTCTGGGGAAAAATCATAAGTTTGATCAAGGAAATAACAGGGGAGGCTATCCCGGTAGATCCATGGGTGTGTCTATTTCACGGCACGTCAAAGACGCTGAGTAGTTACCGTTCCTCTATGGTACCTATATTGCTAGATGCAGCTAAGAAGCAGATAGCAATAAAATGGTTAGACCCTGCTAGCCCAAATATTCGGGACTGGCTCCTCTGCGTCAATGAGGTGTACAATGTCGAAATTTTGGATAGCAGGGGAATGGTTCCAGGGGAGGGGGTGGTACGGGAAGGTAAATGGGAAGGCTGGCAAAGGTATAAAAAGACTTGGAGCTATGCGGAGGAATTTATAAACAGTATTTAAGGGGTGGGCGAATCGGACAAGATTAGGTGTTCATGAATGTACCATTGGCCTCCTTTAGATCCTTCTGCAGGAACGGGGGAGGGGTGGGTATGGGGTTTCGGGGGGGGGGGGGTATGACGACGGTTAGTAATATGAGGTACTCTGTCAATGAACTTGTATTCTTTTTGTATTTTGAGGGGATTGGTTTTGTATGGAAAAATATTAAATAAAGTATTTAAAAAAAAAATAAAATAATAATTTACCTGACTCCAGATGGTCATATCCGGTTCATCCAGGATGGAAGACCCAGCTTGCTCCTCATCAGCCTCTGCTGGGGTGGAGGGAAGGGTGGAGGGAAGGGTGGAGGGAAGGGTTGAAAGTGATGCCTGGCTTCAGTCTGGTCATCAAGAAAACGGAGTTGATTGTAGTACCACAGCCTGGGTACATAAACATCATCTGCTGATGCTCCTGATCTCATTGATTCCTGGATCTTCTTATGCTCCCTCTTATACATGTTCCTCAAGACCCCAATTTTCTTGAGCAATGTCTCCATTGTTGCTTCCGGGATGGTCGCCTGGACAAAGGACAGAAGTCTCTCCAGCGTTGACTTCCTCACATGCTTTGCATAATACTGAGGGTGTTTCACCTCCCACAAATTCCTCATCTCTCTATATTTAGAAATAAAAGCAGTAAGGAACTCTGGATCCTTAAATAGGGGATTCCTAATGTCTGTAAAAGATAAAGTCACAAGACAAAAAACACTTATTAGGTTTCTGCTAAACCCTCATCATCTTATCCCTATGTAGGCCTCATCAATCTGTCAAGCCATATAGGC